>JASDQU010310061.1:19887-52829 GCA_032191745.1 Picea mariana | reverse complement strand
TTTTATTTTATTTTATCTAGATATTTTTTAATTTATGTACTGTCGAGAAATATATATTTCTAAACCGTTTTTTCATAGAAAAAATAGAGATGTGTATTAGGTTATAAAAATCAAGTAAAATACACAGAGAGATATTTAATTACCAAAAGAAAACGGGGAAGATATATAACTTTCATATGCTTTCTTTTATTTCAAAAATTATTTCAAGAAAGATTTGTAGTAGATAATCTTTAATCCCCTAAATACATTTGAAAAAGATGATTGTGAAAGAGAGGAGGTTTCCATGTTTACAAAATCTTACACCTTAAAAATAAGAAATGATTTAATGTAGACATATAGCTTATTATGGAGCACTACGGATGTATTTAAATATGGATGGTTGTTCAATAATTTAGGAAATTTATAATTTTAAAGTTTGGGAAGGTTTGGAAATAAAAAATTTGACAGGATAGTTACAGTTTTACAAGATTTACTATGCAACCTTATGGATCTCTACCTAATCCAAGAATCATTTTTAGAGAAAAGCTACTTAAGAAGCTTACCTTTAATGTTTAGTTGTCAATTTAATTTTTTAATTTGTTTAGGAGAAGGTGTTAAAGTAAAATACTTCAATAATATAATAAAATCATATTGTAATGATATCACAATTGCCTTACTAATGATATAAAATGGGATAAACACCATTGTGTTAATTGTCTTCATGAAAATAAAATGATATCTCTTTGCATAACTCTTTCAATCCATTTCTAATTATGTTCATCCACTTTATTGTCTATTTAGAAGTTTAATACATGGAAACAAATTCGTTGTAATTACATTTACACAGGTAAATTATTAAATTTGATATTTTTAGCTATTATATATTAATATGAATATTTCCACTTTTGTTATCAAAAGGGTAATTCAATAAGAATCTATCTAAAAGATTATGAACACTCATTTATTTGACATAATGTATATTGGGAAAATTGATACATATGTAATATGGTGAATATTATATGAAAGGAATAACAAAAATAAAATTTCTAAAATAAAATATGAAATAAAAATTCTTTATGTAATGTAATATTTTGAATCAATTTTCTAAATTTAGAAAATGAAAAAATCTTTCATGATAATTAATATGAAAAGAAAACAATGTGATAAAAAACATTATATGAAATATTAAAATTTAAAAAAAAAAAAACTTTTATAAAAAATGGTGATTTTGATAGGAAAAACAACATGATTGAAATAAATTTATAAAAACTTAGTCTTTTTAAAGTAATTATTATTTCAAATTACAAACATTATTTTTTATTAGTAGTTGCTTGAATTTGCTATACCTCTCGTTATCATAAACAACATGGTAGGAAAAACAACATGAAAGCAACATCGTAGGAAAAGAAATTTGCTATACCTCTCATTATAGAAAATGGTGATTTTGGTAGGAAAAACAACATGATTGACAAAATTTATGAAATTTTAGCCTTTTTAAAGTAATTATTATTTCAAATTACAAACATTATTTTCTATTAGTAGTTGATTGAATTTTCTATACCTCTCGTTATCATAGATTTAATTTCAACAATAACAAAAATTAACTACATAATTAAGTCAAAATATATAATTCATGGGTATGCAATATATTTAATAGAAAATCAGTTTAAGGGGTTCAATATATCATACTTTATTAACATGGTTTTGATTAGAACATACAAGTTGTTTTTGTCATTTAACAAATGCATTAAGGGTTCAATATATCATATTGTATTAACATGGTGTTGATTAGAACATGCAGGTTTTTGTTATTTAAGGAAATCCATTTAAGGAAATGCATTAAGGGTTCAATATATCATATTGTATTAACATGGTGTTGGTTAGAATATGAAAGTTTTTGTCATTTAAGAAAATTCATTAAGAATATATCTTGAATTGGAAAAAATAAATTCTCTATAATGCATGAAATGAAAAAGTATCTATATTTTAGGTTTATTTTTTAGTGCACACAAATAGTAATTCTTTCTTATAAACTTGATTGTGGTAATCCAAATCTATAGACATATATACATGTAGACATAGTTGGTAGAGAGGAACCTAAAGACATTTTAGACATTTCAATGGTTAAGAGATATTTATGGGGAGGTTTTGATGAGATAACTGATAGAAGAAAAACAATGTAGTCTTGTAAAAGGAAAATTTTAGGGGTTAAATTTTTCTTATGGATAATTTTCCATGTTTTTTTCCAAAAAAAATTCACCCATTTCCAAATTGTTTTTTTAAAATGATTCATCCAAATTTTATAGGATAAATTTGTTTTATTTTAAAAATCACAAAAAAAAAATTAGAAACTAGACAAAATCATTAGAAATTTGAATAATTTTACAAAAATATTACCAAATATTTTATTGTTTACAACTAAAAGATTAATAAGATGCACAAAAATTTATACACTTTATATAAAAATAAATCCTTCAAATTTTTTATAGTTTTGTATATATTTATAATATGTAGATTCCTAAAATTTTATTTTATATAAATTTACATGTAAATATTAATTTCTTATATATATTAATGTAATATATAAATTAAATAAATAAAATTATTAAATATCTTAATAAAAAAAATTATCATATAAAACATCATATATAAATTACAAATAATCTTTATCTATTACATGACGGTGTGGATAAAAAAATGTCAATATTACATATTACATAGAAGGAATATTTTTTAATTTTCCATTCAAACAATTAAGAAAACAAGTATACTTATTAGTCTATTTTTTTTTTTTAAGTTCCATGTTTTTTCTCTTAGATTATCTCCTACATCTACTAAGTAATTGGTTGTGAAAATTATTGTGAAAAGTATTAACATATTTCGTGGAGCTGAAGCATTGTCAAAAAATTTGGATCAAAGTTGTTTATGGATGAATATAAAGTTTTAAGTGGTTAATATTTTCGCGGTAAAAAAATATCCAAACACATTTAATTTAATATAAGATATTATAATTATTTTCTTTAATTTAATATAAGATATTATAATTATTTAGAAAATAAAGTGGAATTAAATTTAAATATTTTAAATTTGTTATATTTAAATTTAAATTTATTTTATTTAAAATTATGTTGGAATATATAGTTATTATATTTATTATATTGTGTTGAAATAATTATTATTCATTATAATGGTTAATTTATTCATATAAATGATTAATACAATTAAGAATGAGTCAAGTATAGATTCATATAATTTAATATGAAATTTTAAGGGATGTAAACTGATTGACAAGTGCTTAATTTTAAAAGAAATTATAATTCAATGTGAAAAGCATTTGTATTCATACATATTGGGTGTGAAAACACTAATCATAATATACATCCAGATAACTTAATGTGAGAAGAGTTTTTATGCATACATGTTATTAAGTGTGAATACACTATTTTTAAATTTAATAACCATATTTATATAATAAATATGTAAGTTAACTAAAGAAAAAATAACCACTTTACATAAGCATCAAAATAAAATAAACTTGGGATTTAGCATTTGATAGAGCAAGAAGCTATTTGAGACCACTGATGACTTTGATGCCTAAATTTACATTATCGTATATCAAATTATATGGACATCAATTTGAGACAACCTGTGTCATTAACGCCATTCATTTAGATGGGAGAAATGATTCTTCTCCTTTCCTCTCAGTGTCCTATATGAGTTTTGTGGTGATTTCCGTCCAACCATTGCTTAACACAGTTTTCCAAGTACTCATTTGGGATTTAGAAATCCAATCGTCTCCTATTTTAAAGAATATGTGGTGATTTCTGTCCAACCATTGCTTAACACAGTTTTCCAAGGACTCATTTGGGATCTAGAAATCCAATAGTCTTCTATTTTAAAGCACATGTATAATAGGAGAGATTGACACATAGAATGTGTATTTTTCAATTTTTAATAATTATTGATTTGTAGAAAATTGTTGGAAACATGTCAAAGAATATCTAAGTATAATTAGTTAGTCTAATTATTTGAGAGATGTTATATATATTAATATATCTATAAAGGTGAGGACGCAATGTATGAGAGATGTTATATATATTAATATATCTATAAAGGTGAGGACGCAATGTATGAGAGATGTTATATATATTAATATATCTATAAAGGTGAGGACGCAATGTATGAGAGATGTTATATATATTAATATATCTATAAAGGTGAAGACTCAATATATGTAGAATGTGTGAACAAAACACATTGTATTTCCACATAAATCATTGTATCAATTATGTGACTGTTATTGTGTTGTATTTTCTGCTGTCCAACAAGTATAAGTTAAAGGATCTGAAAGCCAAGGAAAAAAGAGTCTAGTTGCTGGATATCAGAGATTAGAAGAAATGAATAGTCAACAAGACTGTTTTTCGGACTGTTTTTCGCTGACGCGGAGAAAGACGGAGGACGGATTTGTGGACAAATTTGTTCCAGGCGCGATATTGGACGGCTTATCACTGGTAATTCTGTCCAAAAGGGGCGATCAGATCTGCATAAGTTAAAAGAGGAGCGATGAGTTGGTTATTATAGCTGTCTATGCCTTGCGGAGTTAGAGATAACAGTCGAAACTATTTTAAATTGGAGTTTACATGCACGAGAGGTATGAAAGCGGTTTTGTTTCTTGTGAAGAATCGCGTTAAAGAAAACGACTTTCTTTGGATACATGATAAGAGGATCGAATAGGTGGATCTTATAATATTTAAAGAGGTGAACTTTTTTTTTATATATTATGCACAATATATATTATTATAAAGGGTGGACCTTTTTATATTTAGTGACGAATCGCCTTAAAGAAAACGACTTTCTTTTTATACATTATAATAAGAGGATCAAATAGGTGGATGTTATAATATTTAAAGAGGTGGAACTTTTTAATATATTATGCACAATATATATTATTATAAACGGAGGATTCTGTAAAAGGTTTAAGGAAAATATATTAAATATTTGTGGGTTTTTGGTTTTAAGTTTTTTGATTAAATATTTGTAGAGTTCCACCTTGAAATATATAAGATTGTTCCTCTACTTTAAAAGCTTGGTTTTATAAGGTGTTGTAAGAATTGTGAGCTATGGAAGCTAATAATGTAAGATTTGGTTGAACAAAAAGAAAAAGAAAATGTATTTATTTTGAGTTGTAAAAATTATTAATTGCATGTAAATGACTTGGATAGGTATGTGTACCCCTGGTTTATAAGGTCACCTATGAAAAGTATAAACATAGATTTAGGTAGATTGAATATGTGGGGGGCATGTATATTGGGTTAACCTTGACTCGGTGGAAGAGTTAACAAGTTAAATCTAATTTTTTTAGGTCAAAGAATGTGGTTTTTTGGGTCTATGTTCTTTGGGTAGCCTGTGGTATTGTGCCCATGGATTGCATGTAATGAAGCCTATAAAAGGCTTGGTGAACTCCATTGTAAATGGGCCTCGAGGTAAGCGATGAAAGCTTACTTACTTGGTCGGTGTGTCTAAGTTAGACAAGTAAGTCAATCAAGTGTTTGAGAATATATGATGAAGGTAGGTTCATATACATGGAACTTGGAAAGTATTGCAAGGAAGTTGGGATCGAATAGGCATGTTCATAGATGCCAACTTGCAACAATAGTTGTGGACATAAGCAGTTGTGCTATCTAGTAACTCGGTCACCATTGGTTGCAAAAGATTGAAAGATTCAAGAAGATGTATGAACATCTCATTTGGTTATTACTCAAATGTGAAATTATTCAGTTGTGATGCTTATGTTTTTTATCAACATTCTAAGTAAGACCCAGATATGGTGATGATATTAAGGGGTCGAGAGTATGGGATCCTACTACCCACATAATCATCATGGACAAAGATGCAGTGTTTGATGAATCTCCTTTTATAAAATTAAACATAGTAAAAGATGAAAGGTCCAAAGCATGATTGGTAGTAGAAGAGTATTTGGAAGGTATTGATTTCCATGAATGTTTTTCACCAGTTGTTAAAATATTGTTTCTATTCATGTTGTGTTAGCACTAGTTGTGTTAGTACATCTAGATGTTAAAACTGTTTTACATGGATTTTGTTTTTGGATAAAGGGATGTATTGGAAACAACCAGAACAGTTAGTTCAGAATCACAACAAAATATTTGTTTACAAACCCAAGAATCATTGCACGGCCTAAATCATGCCATACAAATGGTACAAGATGTTTGATTCCTTCATGGCGAGGCAAATTTTACAAGAAGTGAGTATAATTGTGTTTATGGTATATTCATTATCTTGGTGTTATATGTTATGTTTGTTGCAAGCACAAGCATGTTTGAGATCAACAAGTTGGCTCAGTTGGTTAGGATGTTTGCTATGAAGGATCTGGGAGAAGAAAACTAAATCATGGGCATGTAAATAGACAAAGACGAGAAATATGGTAAGCTTGATTATCACAACAGAAGTATGTGGTGAAGATACTAAGGAAATTTGTTATGAATAATGTAAAACCGGTAAAATCTCTTTGGATTTCCATTGCTAGTTCTCTTCAGGTTTATGTCCTAACTGATGAAGAAGTAAATGGTTATATGTCTCAAGTATTATGTGCTAGTAGGAAGTTTGATGATTGCGAGGGGAAATGATGAGTGTTTCACATGCAATTGGTTTTGTCTGTAGACACATGGAAAAACTAGGTGAAGAGCATGGAAATGGATGATTCAAACACAGAAGCACAATGATCACCTACAACAGTTGCAATGATTTAGTCTTTGGTTACAATTCATGATATTTGGACGAGAGGAGATCTACCTCAGGTTATGTCTTGCAAGAATGAAAGGATCTATTGGGTAAGTTTGGACATGTACATGATGTGGTGTTTTGTAGTGGTCAAAGTGTTGTGCATTTGACTAAAGGTCCAACATATCAAAATGGGACAAGTGCATCGATTTATTAGACAAGTCACTGATGGAGGGAGAATGGTCCATATTGAAGTGAATCATGTAGGCATGTTCATGTAACGATATTGCTAGAGAAGTTGCAGACCTGTGATGGTGTTTGGCTTCTCTTGGCTTACTTAAAAGGTGATGAATTAAGGGCATTATATATCAGGTAAAATGTTTTCAAGATGGAGATTATTGGAAACATGCCAACGAATTTCCCATGCGGTCACATGCACATGTATGGATTTATATTAGGAATGTCCATGCATGCACTCTTCTATGAAGAGATTGAGTAACTCTGGTGAATCTAATTATAATCAATTAGTCTAATTATTTGAGAGATTCTATATAGAGGAGCATACCCATAGAGTTGAGGGTGCAATGTGTGTAGAGTGTGTGTGCAACACACAATATTGCGGAGTACAATGTGTTTGTGAGGAGATGATGGTTGTATGCATGTGTTGGCTATTGTAATTGTCCCCTGAATAATAAGAATACCGAATATTATTGCCCCATGGTTTTTTCCACATTAAGTTTCTACATAAATCACTATGTCAATTGTGTGATTATTGTTGTTTTATGTTTGCTTCGATTTTCACAATTTTATGCTTTATTTTTCTTCCACTTCCAAACAAAAAATTATCAACCCTTTGTGTGAATACATATTATTAGTCCATGCATATAGGGAAGCTTTGGTCTAAGATTATTAGGTCTTAAAGAAAAAGTGAATCTAAAGTTTTAAAAAATTTAATCTATCAAAAATTTGGTAGCTATAGATAGTAATAATTATTGATAATGAGTAGTTTTGGTTGTAATTAATGATTACGAGTACTCATTATTATTATCATCAATTTTTTTTATTATTAATCATTATTATTATTGTTTTTTAGGATGAGGAGCAATATAGTTTTTTTTAAGAGAGTTTAGTAAAGTTTTGTATATTGACATATCTTTCTCTTTGCTCTATTTTCATGGACGTATTTGGTGCTTGTTTTTTTTGGTTTGGTTTCTATTTCTTGGTTATCTTTTGTTAATTTATCATTCTTCTTTTGTGTGCTCTTGTGTTTGGATGCTTCCTAGGGTTTTAAACAACTTTGCATTCACATACCATGGTCCCTTTTACATCTTGGTGCATGTGGTTGATGCCTTTAATATCGGTTTGGTTTCAAATGTTTAATGGCTTCACATGGTTGTTGAATTTAATTTTTAGTGTTGAATTTATTTTCAGTTGGTGAAAATAAATTTCCCCATTCTCTATTCATTTAACATTCTTGGGGTTTTTTAATTTTTGTATGGTTTTTCCTTACTATTGGGTATTTTTTAGTTGCTCAAAATAAATTCCCCCATTTGTGTGAGTCACTACATTTTCTTCTCAGGATTTTTAGTTCCTGGTTAGTTTGGTTTTGTGTTCAGATTTCTAGGCATATTTACACTTTAGGATAAGGAATCTATCTATGTCTTCTTTCATGTTAAAAAAATATCCCATTTCATTTTATTTTGGCATGCATCTAACAAAGTTTTTATATGTCATTGCTAGGGTTTTTAGTTCAAATGACCATATGTTCCATATCTGGTCTTTTTTCACTTGGCGGTTTTTTTTATCTTCTAAAGTGGCTCAAGGGAGATACTTTTCTCTAATTCCTAGTTCATCACTTGGTTCATTTCATCTATGGATATAGGTTAAGTGATTGTTCTCCCTACTGTTTTGCAAATAAAAAATCACTATGGGTGCTTGTTTTTTTCTAAATGCTTACAATGTTGTCCCAAGATATATTTTTTCTTATGCTTAATTCCTCCCATAGCCCTAGGTGATACCATTATGTATTATATGGTGTCTTCAATGTCTAGGGTTGTTAAATCACTTTTCTCATGAATAAATATACAAATGAACAAAAGAATGATTCGTGGCTAAACCAATAATTCGTGACTAAACCAATAAGATGATCAATCGAAAATATGATAATTCATTGATTCAATATATACATATATAGTTTCTTCTAGGTAAAACTAGGATAAATGTCAAGAAACATCTAGAGAAAAACTATCTAAAATTAGGTATACTAATAATAGACAAAGTCAATCTTCACAAATCATCTTCTCTAGAGCTTTCTACAACTAAAACATTAATAAGAGGGATTAATTACAATATTCCAACACTCCACCTTAATTACAACCACTAACAATTATAACACTAACCATTATAACTTTATATTTAAAAATGTTCCTATGGGCTTACAATCCATACAAAATTCATAATATGATGGCTTAGGCATCTATGTCTATATCTCATCTAGACTTACTACACTTGAGATCATATAAAAAAAAACTTGTTTTACCTCTAATTATACATGTACATGTTGATGTAGCTTACCCTCATCTCTATGCTCTATACATTTTTTCTTCCTTTTGCTCAAAATTTATATTCTTTATACATTTTCTTCTTCTTCATCTCCAACTTTAAGGTGGTCTCCTTCTTCAATATTTATGCATCTTCTTTGTATTCTTTTTCATATTATTGTACTTCATATACTATTGATTGGAACTTTATGTCAAACAGTATAAAATAAAAAACATATTCATCTTATTTCATCTCCTCTTCCACTGCTGCAAAATATTGAACAACTCCTATGGTTTCCTTCATTTTTTATATTCCTTCCTGTACTTATGAAAGATTTTTCATACCCACTTTCACATCCATCATACTTGGTACTTGCAAGACACCCCCCAAGAAATGGTAATTCATCATCATAATCAAATTCAACATTCTGCAACCTCATTCATGTCTTCAACAACTTCCATTGCTAGATTGTCTTCACATTTTTTTATTGTTGTGAAGGTAGTTGTATTTTCATCTTAAATTTCAATTTCATCATACACATTTGTATATACACAGTGGGATTCACATTATTCACCATTCTTATGCTCTGCATTTCATGCAAAGTCATCTTTTTTCTTCTATAATTTCTGCAAAAAAACTTTGTAGTGTTCAAGACAACCGCAATCTTCATGTCTTGTTTATTTTTTTAATGTAAAAAATAATCACTACATCAATAAATGAAACACATTATGACTCAAAATTATGTTGATTGATGTTACTCCCTCTTTCACTATATTCCATCTCCATAATATCCCAAACCTCTTTGGACCTAGTTGTTGCTGCAATTTTGGGAATGATGCTCTCACCCAAGCCTTGTTGAATGAGAGAATATTCTTCTACGTCATCCTTCTTGTTTTATATGAGATAATCATTTGCATATTCAAATTCAAAACTAATTGTCAATCCCATACCTCTAAATATGTTGTCAATACAATTTTCAGTTTCTACCTTTACTTGTGAAAAACAAAGACTATGGCTATGTGAGTCTATTACACCACACCATAACTACTTCTCTCTCTTTATTTATCTCTTTCCTTTCTACCTTTTTCCTTTTTTGATACTCTGTCACCCTCTTTTTAAGTATATCGATTCCCTTACTCTACCCTTTTCTAAATATTTAAAATGGAGCATAAAAACGATTATATATATAAATATATATTCATCGCCCTCTTTAGTTTTTAACTTAAATATTTAAAATGGAGCATAAAAACGATTATATATATAAATATATATTCATCGCCCTCTTTAGTTTTTAACTTGGAAATGACATAGGTCGATCTTTTGTTGCTTCCGCCCATAGTTTTTACTTCACAACATTCAAAAAAAATATTTAGACTCGGATACCACTAATATCAAGAGTTGTCACTGCTCTGGTTGGCACAAAAATCTTGATTGTACCAATTTATCTAAAAAATAACACACAAATGTCGTTCAAAACAATAGAGTACACTCCGATTTCCATGTCAAACAACAATATTTCACTTATTTTGTGATCCTAGGAGTAGATGGGTAATCTTGTTGGTCGAGACTTTTCTTTATTGAAGAAAAAAAATTGAGCCTTCAATCATGGATTGGAAACATAGCCCAACTAAAATCAAATTTAACTTGGACTTGTTTCCTCACTTCAAACACACCAAAAATGTTCCTATGGAATTTGAACTTAGAAATGGCATAGCCTACTAGATATGAAGCTTAAACTTGAATATTTCTTATCTCTGGGCTATTGTCCCTTAACTTAGACATTTTGTTTAATACACAACCTGGGCCTTTGATAAACGAGGTGTGCCACTAGACCTTATCAACCTACTTGGATACTTCAATCTCTCTCTAATGCCACTTCGATAGAGGGAGAATAAAAATACTAGCAACTACAATTGTATTAACACATGAATAAACATACAAATGGACAAAAGAATGAGCTATGACTCAACGAATAAGATGATCAACCCAAAAGGTGACGATTCATTGATTCAATACACACACACAAACACACATAATTTATTCTAGGGAAAGCTAGGATAATTCTCAAGAAAGATATAGAAAAGAACTATATAGAACTAGGTTTACTAACAATAGACAAAGTCAATCTCAAGAACTCATCTCTTCTAGAGATTTCTACAACTAAAACATTGACTTGCAGGAGTAATTATAATATTTCAACAACTTATTAATACACATTTTGAAAAAATGCATGGTTGATAGGTTTTATTGTTGTATAGAATACATTAAGAATTGAAAAATAGTGAGAACCAACAATTTTAAGCTAGAATTTTATACAAAACACTTGAACATAAGAAATTTTTTCTTGGTTGCAAATGTTAGGTCATTATATTTTTCGTGAAACAATTCATCACTTAGACATATACATTCTTTGTTAAATTGATGCTCAAATCAATGCTTTAATATTATAAATTGTTAAGGCAGTGATGCACACTTTCTCAAAGAACACAACAAATTCTATACAAATCCCTATACTGATCTATTAATCTTGCACAGAAACAAAGAATTTAACCTAAAGTTTTTGCAAATTCCTAAATTTTTGGACTTGCATTTGATATCTTATTGTAAGTTTTGAGTTTGGCCTCATATCGAGGCAAAGTTAGGATAAAATTTCACATACTTTACCTGTTTTGAACTTAAACTTAAGAAACATGTTACAAGATGAAGTAATGATAACTTTCAGGTTAGCATTACTTCCCTAACAATAATTTTTTTCCTATGCATAGTCCATATCTAATATGTGTTAGGTACATCTCCCCATGGCAACAACTTCACAGGTATTGTGATCTTTGTTTCAATGGTGGAATTTTACTATTCTTCAACAACAACACTGAGGAGTCCATTTTTTTCCTTCTATAGATGAATCTCACGAGGATTTTGAGCAGTGTTACATGTTGCTTGAGCAGTGCTTCTCTTAGAATTCTCAAGTGGGTTGCTTCTGTAATTTTTAAGTAACTTCAAGCTTCAAAACTCACATCGATTTTCTCTCTATAATCGATTTTCTGTTGTGATTTATTCAACATCTCTGATATCCATGAATATGTTATTTGTTTATGTCCATGTCTCGTCATATTTTGTTCGTGTTCTCATATGCCTTCAGATTTGTGATTGTGGATCTCCATCTTGTAAAAATGGATTTCCTATTGATAATTTTCATAACCCTTCATCTATGTGTGTTAGAGGGAGAGTTGGGAAGGCATACATGGCATTGGACATGGTTTT
The DNA here is from genome assembly GCA_032191745.1 of Picea mariana. Lineage (NCBI taxonomy): Eukaryota > Viridiplantae > Streptophyta > Pinopsida > Pinales > Pinaceae > Picea > Picea mariana. Next base: position 40,310 of record JASDQU010310061.1, on the reverse strand, counting down.
GATGTTTATGTAGAGTATATGTCCATGTATGTCCATGATTATGTGTATACACGAATCTGGTTGAAAATTGATAGTAATATGTAGTGAGTTATTTTCCTGCATATCCTTTGTCACAGATATGGCCATACCTCGTTTAGAATGGTTTGTTCAACTGAATTGAAAGTTATTTTTTTATCAGTACAAGTTTGATTTTGAACTAAGAAATCTCAAGGATGAAATGTTATTTTTTGTTATAAAGCACCCACATTCTATAGGTTTATATTTTTGTCATAGCACTCTTATTGACTACGAGTTTGATCTTGAAATAAAATCTCAAGAATGAAATGTAATTTTTTGTTATAAGGGACCCGCATTCTATATGTTTCTATTTTTTTCATGTTTCTATTTATGTCATAACACTCTTATTGGCTCGACACACTCCTGAAATCACCAAAAATATTCTCAAGAAGCACTGAAATTTGAAGGGGAAAGGGTTAAATAAAAGTACAAAAAGAACTTGAAGATAAAGTAAGAAAATTTAATTGCGAGGAGAATGAAAAATGCATTCAAATCCCAACAATTTGAAGTGCAAAAAAAAGGATCAGACAAGAGTAGGAAGATGGTAGAAGAATGGTTGGGATAATTATATAAATGAGAAATGCTTCATGTATTTCATATGAGAAATATGTTCATTGCTAACGATAACGTAAGTGGTACTGCTTGACTTGGTCCCTTGTTCCTCTAATGAGACGATTTTTTTGTTTCTCTAACAATTGTACCCTTCCTGTAACATTCTGGGGCCTCTCTCTTTTATGAACTAGGATCTCTTATAGAAATCCCCCGTGCAATTTACCAACTATACTTTCTTGTGTTTTTAGATACTCTTCGGAAGCACAAACTATTTCCATTTTCATTCGCAGAGGTTTCCTACTCTCGAAATCACCAAAAATCATTTCAAGAAGCACTGAAATTTTAAGGGGGGCATTGAATTCTAGGCAGACCTATTTGAGAACCTTTGAAATACTTCCCAGTTGTGTTAATTATGAGGTTGTTGGGAAGGGTAGACAATTTATTTATTGAGGGTAGGTCGTGCTATCTCTTCCAGGTGCTTACTTATGGGTGCCACTCTCAGAACTCCACTCTGGTTCGCTCAGCTTCTATCTATCATTCTTGATGGTTGGACTAGAGAAGTTGGTCGAGACTCTTGACCTCGAACATCTGAATCTTCCTCTCTATTACGAGCATCAGGAACTGCATCAGGAACCTCAATCCTTTTATCTTGGAAAGAATATAATAAAATCCCTTACATTAGAGTATTCATATCATGGTATGCCAACAACTACTTGAGGTTGAGGTGTGAGGATCCGAAAGGCGTAAGAATATGACAGAAGAATGGCTAGCATAATTATATAAATGAGAAAAGATTCATGTATTTTATATGAGGCTTATGTTCATTTCTAACGATAACGTATGTGGTCCTCAATATTTTCTACATTATTCTAGTCATATTTTCAAAGATTATGAAACAATGGACAATGAAATATCACTTACTTGAGCTGCAAGAACTGGAATATTTTGTTGGATGATGTCATGTACATTTTAACTTAAATTTTGTTGGATGATTCAGACATTTCTTATATTATACTCAAAACAATTATTTTATTTTTCATCTCCTTAAATGATGCACAGTGAAGTGGGTTCATGAAAGGGAAGTTTTGTTACATCTCGCTACTCTATGTTTTGTCCCTTCATATAAATCCAATTTTCTCCAACCGACCAACAACAATATCAGAGAAATCTAGAGATGATGACAAATTCATGACAATAAAAGAATATAGTTGAATTTGTGAATGGCATGTGTTTAGTTTTCATATCACTATCATCAACTTTGTTCAGACACATGTATCATTAATCATATCTCTTTGAACATGGAACTCAATGATTCTACTCTACTATTCTATTATTTAACATCTCTATACATTTCTTACTTTGTTACTAATAATAATGGTCATACAAATCCACATAAAACAAGATATTAGATTCTCAATATAAATCCATCTAATGGTTTTGGTTAAACTGATAAAAGATCCAAGCAGGAGATATTAGATTATCAGTATAGGAAATAAACACTCAGTTATAGAACATTAACAAAATGTTGTGAGTGTAGTTTGTTGAATACAAAGTATTCACAATTATGTTATGGGTGTGGTCTATTGAATTCAAAGTATTTGAAGTTGGAATCAAAGTCACGGTGCACACCTGCAGAATGATTATAACTTGAAATGAGGTGAGATCACGTGACCACAATAGAATTGAATTGCTTTCAATACAACAAAATTTTAACAAAAGTTAAGTTCAGTGTTTCACTTGAAAAAAAATGCATAAAGAAAGGAAACAAATTAGAAACGATGGAATTTTCAGCTAAATTTTCCCTTACTTACATGTATCAGACCAAGATGAGACTGTACTACATCCCCAAGATAAGTTGCACCGGGATAACCAACAATTATCAAACTATTGTGTTCACGTGCCTTGAATGCAATCAAACATCTTCTGAGCTCCCATGAGCTATTTGATCGAACCCTAACTAATTCCATTCACATCGTTGCACATAATGATCGATTCCCGGCTCTTAATTCTTAATCATACCAATGAGTGCTTCAGATCAAGGAGTGCTTTTGAACAAGGCCATTGAATCTAGTGACTACGTGATCTCTAGGGAGGGAGGATCAAACCCATATAAGTGTGAGTGTGATGCATGGTGACCATGTGGAGTAGTCAACATGCATGTAAACCAAGTGGAGTCACTATTTCTACTTGAATCGTAAACCCAAAAATAATATTAATAATAACATATCCTCGTAAAATGTAAAGCAAAAAATATATTAATAATAACATATAGTGGGGAAAAAGTAAAGCCTTACTTATAATGCTTGAACCCATATAGCTAGCCAGTTAATAAATACTATTTCATATATATTATAATGCTTGAACCCATATAGCTAGCGAGTTAATAAACATGAACGATACTATTTCATATATATTAGTCACGTAGTCATTCCAACATGGATCAATCAAGTAATTACCCCATAGGACACATGAATACATCTTCTATTGGTCTTACAAAGTAAACAATTGTACTACTAAGGTCTGAATAAATTACTATCATGTTACGTGCTAGTTAACCAATATCTCTTACTCATGCACCATGGAATTAATAAGTTGACTTAGGTTAAATTACTAATCACTCTTATCTAGGGACGTAATAGGATACATACCAGGATAATGAAATACAATTTGGAGTCATTAATTTTATTATAGAAGCAATCTTGGAGCTCTTACTAATGACTCAACTACATGTCACATAATCTCTTGCAATTATATAGCCATACCTAACTAGAACTTATCCCTTGTAAAATAGTGTTATAGTATTCCATTCCGCGTCTATGTATCATATGATGAAACTATTAATTAAAGGGTATATATAATTATTAACTTCTATATAGACTAAAAGTTAACAGACTATTTACTAGACTAATCAGGATATTACAGAGCTAGAGTAAGTGGAATACAGAAAGTCACTCTTTATCATGTGGTGTCTCAAAGTTGGGTCTATTAATCACATATCCATTGTGTTACATGTTAGGAACAACTAGACATCATAAACCTTAACCATTAGTAACTAGTATGTTTACTCACTATGTAGCATGAATTAATCTACACCTTGGGGTTGCTATACATGGTCAAATGTATGATACAGAGCTCTTTATGAATTACTTCGTCCCTTAATTAATATTTCACTTTGCTGCTTCTGTGCATTGACCATTAGACATGCAGCCTGATTATCCTTAAGGTGATATGATTTTCACGCTACTAACTATAACAACTTGCACGACATTGTTTTACTCATGAGTATAATATGTACATAATGCCTTGCCGCTAATTAACCTGGTAATGCATTCCTACAACCTCATTATTAACTTAAATACTCTTTAATCTTCTTCATCTATGTTATTGTTATTGACCATTAGGATTAGACTGAATATTAGAGTACCACTATCCCATAATAATATTTAGCACATCCACTTTAGGATTAGACTGTTCTTAAGGTGTTACATCCACTTTGCATTGTGCAAAGATACATTGTGAAGTATATACATAGTACCAAGTTGTGACAAAATATTGGTTCCTTGATTACATGACAACCATCATGACAAAGCCATATACCATGTAGAATAGCATAGATAAGTGAAAAAACTTTCGTGAACCATATGTAAGACCGATTACAAATTCTATAGATAACCAAACATGAATAATAATGCCGAACACCAACAAGAAGTAAATCTAGATTACAAAAATCCCATTACAAATATCTTTCTTCATTTAGCAGAATTCAACAGTTAAAGAATACAAGAGACCTGTATTCAATGATAAACTTTTCACGTGGTGATATTCGAAGATAAACTTGAACACAATGAAATTCAACACTTGAAGGATCCATATTCATGGCTGAGAGGTTTTGAATTATATTCTGTCATTGGGATTTTAAGTTGTATCAGGTTTGGTATGGGAGGAAACCAATGAGATTATAACCATAAGGAATTATTCCAGTTCTCTTAGGCCTACAATTATGCATACGCCTCGTATGAGCCATGGATACTTAATGCTTTTAGCTCATTAAACATGAGATTATAACCATAACGAGCTAATTATGCATCTGTCTCATGTTATTTTTGCCTTCTTGGTAGGGACTTGTTTCTCAATAACTACCCTTGTTATACATGAAAACGAGCTGGTAATCACCTTTGTTAATGCTAGTTAAGCTAAGTAAACTCAACTTCTAGCACAAATTCAATTTGGGCCTCCTTTCTTGGTTTGATATGTTGCTTTAGTAGACGCCAAACACAAGTAATATGGAAGTACACAATGCATACCAAACTATCATTTCTTATGTGTTTGTCAATTATGAAACATTATCTGTGCCACCTCTAATTTTGTGTTCATTTTCACGTGATTTTTCATAAACGCTGGTGAGTAGATATGTTCAATTGTAACATAAATTCATAGAATTTGGCTATAAAAATTAAGATTGTTTTCATTCACCTTAAACATAAAATTTTAGCCTTTATTCATAATGCTAATATTTGAATTGAATTTAATATTTATTTGTTAAGACTTGGACATTAAGCATCAATAGTTGATATTTACCTTGCAATGCTACTACTCCTTAGTCTTGTATCATTAAATTTTGCATGATATTAACCACTTGATATATAGGTTTTATTTTCCCTTCCGCATATGCATTATACTATTAGTACTTTTATTGACTATCTATCTCTAATATGACCACAAACTAGGTATTGAAACATTCAAAATAATTAACTAATAATTTTTAGTTTTTCGGTTTAATAATGTGATAATTTTTGTAATTTTGGTTGGTCGCAATATTCTTTTATACTTCTTCCGACTTTGAAATGGAAACAGTTTGAGTTTAATAATTTAATAGAAATGTAAGATACATTTTTTTACCGAGAGTAAACATAATCAATATGAATATAGAAGTGTCAAATGCATAGTAGATCATCATTTTTACTCATTAATGAAAAAGCCTCCATTTAGGTTTTGTGTGGATTCATCTTCTAAGTGTTTAGAAAGATAAAAGAGGGCATAATATGATATTTTCTACACAATCCCATCATACCGAGTCTCATAATCCTACACCATTCTCCCATAACATTAAACACGTGTGTAACTTTTAGCCCTACAAATAATACTTGAACTTAATTTTGTATTTAGCGTTTTTCATTCTTTAAGTCTCTAAACATTATCTCATATCATTATCTTCAATATTAGCATTCACCATTTTGAGTTTTATTTCTTTGAGAGTATATGTAACTTATTTTTATTATTCTCCTTCTTCTCATTTGTCAAGAATATAACTTCAAAATTGACTCTTATCATATTTACTATGGACACTTTTGTTTTTTTCTGGCTAAGATGTTGTGTGAGGTTAAACATATCCATTTCATATTCATGTGCTAAAATGGTGCATAGATGATCGTGTATAGTCTTATATTTACTAAAGAATTTATTTTTTGAGCTATATAAAAAAGGTTCAATTGGTTCACTTTATTGATGTTGATATTTCTCATGAACACTTTTGTTTTTTTGGTTAAGATGTTGTGTGAGGCTAAATATATCCATTTCATATTAATGTGTTAAAATGGTGTATAGTTGATTGTGTATAGTCTTATATTTTGTAATGGCTCTTCCGTTACAATTAGGAAAAGCTAAGCATAATAGGTAAAAAAAAATTGAAGCATTAGGAAAATAACATCAACACATAATTTAAGTAGGGTATAATCTACGACATTATAATTAAAATCATTATAAACAACTCATCTTTGTAATCACTAATGATGCAACCAATGAATCAACATAAATTATATCGACACCTCACCAACACATAAACATAAATAGCGATGAAATTCAACCATGACAATCAAATGAAGCAATTTATAAACAATGATTGACCAGGTAATGAATATTAAAATGACTACCCACCCATCCTATCCTGCAAGGTTAGGACCTCCAAGACACATAAGCAACGCTGAAGCCTAGGATGCATCTGATTGATTTTGACCACTTAAGGTCTCAGGGTTGGCGACCGTTCTGAGGAACAAGGAAGTGTCTACATCCCACTAACACAATCAAGTTGAAAACCAACTAGCTCAATCAATCAACTTCATTATTTCTCATGGCGCAAAAGAATTTAATTACTAAATCAAGCATATAACAACATAAATTAAGGTGCAAGTGTAATCAACCTTATTTTATTTTCATGGCGTAAAATCAAACATCTATTTTATTTCAAGGCGCACACTTAATCAATTATTGAATTCAACAATAAATCACCATTATTTTCAAGGTACGCACGTGATCTAATTACCGAATTAAACATAAATCAATATCATCCAATTCACGCAATTAATCTAATCACTTAGGAAATCATACATCAACATTATTACAATGCACATGAATAATCTAAAAGTGTAATCATTTATGCACCATCATTAGTCCATAGCACAAAGCAATCTAATTACTTAATCATTAGCATAATCCATGGCACAAGGGAAATCAATTGCTCAATCATTTATTCATTTACATTTTTAGTGGCACAAGAGTAGATTGATTACTAAAAAAATCCTAAAATCAACCTTGTATAAATGCGCAAGAGAAAATAAATACATAATCAACCATATGTCAACATTTTTATAGTGGCGCCATAGTAATCCACTTTATTTTAAAGGCGGAAGAGAATATAATACATAATAAATCATACACATCATTTATTATTATGTCCAATTATTACAATAATGAAAGGTTATTTTTAATTTAATCCCCTCACTAATTAAATGACACCCTTGGAAGGATACTATTAAGGACTACCTTACAAGGTTACAATATCTAAAAGTAAAAAGGGGAGTCCAAACTTTAGGTATTTACCAAGCAATATTTACACCTCTAGTAAGAAGGACCTTGAGAAACTAATATCATAATATTACCATTTCAATAAATGTACAAGGTAAGATCCCAACTTCTAAAAAGATAAGGTAGGTGTATGCCTAGGCAGGGGAAAACTTCAAAAAGGGAAACATTTGTAGTATATAGTTTGCTTCAAGAAAACTTCTTTAGAGAATATAGAATCTCATTTAAAGGATGGAAAAGGTTATGAAAGTTCACTTTTAGCCTTGTGGAAGAAGAAAACATTTAAGGGATATTCCAGGGAGGAAAAGGTATTGTAGGAGAAATTGTTTTTCAATTAAAAGGATTTGTTTTTTCTTTTTAATGAGGAGATCCCAAAAGGTTTATGATATTAGAGGAGTGTTGTCTACATATTGAAAGAAATTTTTAATTAAGAGATAATGGAGGTGTGTTCACGTTAGTACTGGATAAATTTCCATGTGATATTTGTTCTCTAAAATAAGTGGATTCAGGGAGATGAAGAAGGGTTCGGTCAAATATTTTCATTTTTCTTCCTTAGAAGATTGGAACTGGTTGTGGGTAAGAAAGAATAAAAACATATTAAATACAAGGGACATCGAATGGATCTCAATAGTAAACTCCCGCTACAGATAGGAACAGAGGTTACTCCCAGAGATGGAACACAATGAGAATCAATTGTTGGGAAAATCAAAAAATAAAACGCAAAGACAAATCCGCCAATGAGGAAGAAGGAAAATACATTCTAGCAATAGACAAAATGCAAAGATAATCCACCAATAAGGAAGAAGGAATACACATTTCAAATAACCTGGGGCAGAAGGAATGAATTCCTTGGCATTGAATTTACAATTTCGTGGGAATAGGAATGAATCCCTTGACATTCAATATACAACTTTGTGGCAGCAGGAACAAAATAATTGGAAATCAATTTATAAATTCATGGCAGCAGGAACAAATTCCTTGGAATTCAATTTACAATTTCGTGGTAGCAATAACTAATCCCTTGGCATTCAATTTATAAATTTGTGGCAGTAAGAATGAATTTTGTGGGTATTCTAAAATCTGGACAGGTTAATCCCTTCTCGAGCGGTCGGATAGCTACATTTTCCCAAGGACCTAGTGTTATGCCAGCAACAAGGGAACCAATCCCCAATAAGAACTGAGTGCTAAGATTTAAATTCAAGACAAAGGAAATATGTAATTGTGGGGTTCAAGGGAACATTTCTAGGAGTTTCACATGCTGGGCGATTTGTACACATGAAGAAAAACACACGGTTCACGAATCCAAGTTGATCTTGAGGCAGAAAAAAGAACCTAACAACAATCGGCAAGGTTTTTCTACTGGCAGAGTTAGGTACGCGGAGATTAAAGGTCTGTGCCTCCTTGTTTTAACAAAAAAAATATGAGAGTCTTGCATGAAAGAGGGAAAGCTTCCCATCAGATTCTAATGGCACCTAGAAACACAGATCAACAGGAAAAAGAAACTTCCAATTAATCATCTACAACATTACCAATGTTCCATTCACCATTAGACTTGATTACAATTAAACTTTCTAGCAAGAAATGTTGAATCGATGAAGGATTTTACGGTGTTGTCCATCCAGGGCATATCAAGCAAGGTTCTACACGAAATCTCTAGAAAACATACAATCTGTAGAGAATGATGAGGATTACCTTCGGTGTTTTAGAGTTAAATTAATTGACAAAAATCTAAACAGAAATCCTACAAATCATTGAATGGAAAAGGCAAAATAAGACAATCTAGAATTGTTTTGAAATTAAAGAAGGTCTCGGTCTCCACAAAATATTTTGTTATACAACCATCATAGGCAATACACAAACTCGATATTAGTTTTTTTGACACAACATAAGTGAAATAAAAGTGGAATTAGATATTTATTCCCAAATCTTATTACAATTCAAATTTCATATCACATAATGTTTTTCTAGAAATCTAGAGTTCTAAAGAAAATTACCGGAATCCAATTTATAACTTAAGTATTACAATTACAAGTTGATACCGCCCCCCTTCTCTCCTAGGGGTAGCGTGACATATCGTCCAAGGATATTCACATACTTGAGCCGAATCAGCTCTTTGGGCCTCTGCTAGGACCAAATTTTAGTTCACATAGGTCCTTTAGTATTACCCACACAGGTTTCACTCACCTGCACATCATTTTCCTTACGCATTTGGTAACACTAAGTGGCAAGCACTAGCACCTCAGATAGGCCCTTCTCCTTATGACCATGGGCTATGACCTCCAGCTACCCCCCTTCATTACATTGATATTCGGCAAGTTCTCATGCCTTCACACTCCAATTCCTCCGAAGTGACTTCTCTCTGGAGTAAATATCCACTCTCCACATGTCCCTCCGTTTATCAACGACTCATGTTGAATACATCCTTCGGGACTTTCAGATTCACTCCTATCACTTTCATCCTTAGTACTGTTCTCCTATAACACATATATCTTCATTGCGTCCCCTTCCTGGATCCAACGATCCATATCTCTTCACCCTTAGAGACTTCATGAAAATCGATTTTTCTCCACGCAAATCTTCTAGAGGTTTATCTCCCAGAATTACTTATATGCTGCCAGGTATCCTCCTTTATACCAATGGCTTAGATCTATTTCACAGCTTCAGGACTTTGGCGATCCTGCTCCTTGAACCTTCAAATCTTCGAACACACGAAGTGCTGAAGGATTCAAAGAATATCCTCCTCACAACTTCCCCAGATCTCACGGTCTAGAAAGATCATGATTCCTCCAAATGGATCTTGCTCGTGAATTGGGAAATTTTCAGTGGGCTCCTCCCTACTGAAGAATTTTCATCCTCTATCTCTCTTGAGCTTATTCCTCCTTGTAACTTTTCAACTTCTTAGAGTGACTTATTCGACACTTAGCTCAATATTGACCCTGTGCATTCCTTGCAAAGGGTTTCTTTTAACTTAACTCCTTTTGGATGATTGAGCACTCCTTGCAATAGTTCCTTACACAACTCAATTTCTCCTCCTAAACAATGTAACGTTGAGTGTGTTTTTGCCTACGCACACCTTGGGAGATCCTTTGCACTCTTTGGTAACAAATTTTTAAGCTACCCCTCCTGAGCTTCTGAGTCAAAAGACTCTGTCAATGCACACCTTGCATACACTTTGCACTCCTGGAAAATATAACTTCATGTTATCTCTTCTGATCTTCTGAGTCGAGATAGACTATGTCAATGCACACCTTGCGGACACTATGCACTCCTTGCATAAACTCGTAGAAGAGAAAGAATTGAAACTTATATAATCCTCATAGATTCATACATTCAACCATGTAAAGAATTCATAACATAATAACAAGTAATAACAGAGAATTGGAATTAAACATAAAGACTACCATTCATTCAGATAGACATAGTAACATCAACACCAAACATTTCAATCAACGCTTCCCGTTTATATTCATTAAAATGATATGTACATGGGCTCATACAAATAAATAAGCTTTAACATTCTTTAACAACAATAATATTCTATAGCTACTTCTACATAACTCTTAGCAGCTCTCTATATTAGCTTTTACAAATAACCTTCAACAACTCCATTTGGGAAACAATACATTTATTTATACAAAAAGAGCTCATCGATCTTTTCCCTCTGACTACCTTAGTGATATCCTATCAAATCAAAAGATTTCAACTACTAAGTCTTATTACAATAAATGATTGGTACAGACAAGTAAGAGAGAATGCTTCAAATATGTACTGCTATCTACTTCATTAAAGTAATTACAATCCCCATCGATGTCACACGATGGTTCAACCTCTTAAACATTTAAGATCTTCTTTAATTACAATCTTTTCAAGATAATTGTGTGGCATTCCATCTTAAATTTTGAAATCACTTCAAAATGTGTGTTATGGCAGTGAGTTGTCCTCCACTTTCACTTTGATGATGATGCTCCTGCATCATACTCCTCTGGAAAAAAAACATGAAATCCTGTCCATGAGCTCCTACACAGACTTTCCATGTTTTTGAATATATTCTTCATTTACCTATTTGGCATATTCTATTCGGTGACCTTTCCACTTTACCAAATACTCAAAATAAGTCTTTCTCCTAGTTCTTTTCCAATTCTTCAATCTATGATCTTCTCCATATGCGGCTTTTCTTCTACAATCATCTACTTCTCCCATTGGATCTCTTTCTAGGTTTTTTATCCTCTTGTGTCATATTCCATGTAAGGATACATGTCTGAAATGTTGAATATGAGCAATATACCCATAACCTCTGGCAACTCTATCTCATAAGCATTAGCATGAAATTTCCTTAGGATCTTGCATGGTCCTATCTTCTTCATTTTCAATTTGTTATATGTTCCCCTTTGGAACCTTTCCTTCTCGAGATGTGTTATAACTTGATATCCCACTTCAAATTGAAGTTCTCTCGGGTGCTAATAAACTCTGCATTTATATTCTCTGTTGTTGTTTTGCAACTACTCTTTGAACTGATTATGAAGCTTTTGCATTTCTGTAGTGGAGTCTTCTACTCCTGTGCTTTTGAATTCACTCTGCTCCAAAATTTTCAACTCTTATAATCCTCTTGGCTTCATCCCATATACTATTTGAAATGGATTCTTTCTTGTACTGTTGTTTAATGAGTCATTGTATGCAAACTTTTCTTGTGATAGAATCTGATCCCACTCACTATGATGTTCAGTGACCAAACTCCTCAGCACATTCCCTAGACCTTGATTTACCACCTTAGTCTGTCCATCCATTTAAGGGTGATATACCGAACTAAAGAACAATTTTGTCCCCAACTTCTTCCATAATTTCATCCCAAAATGACCAAAAAAATTAGTGTCCCTATTTGAGACAGTATTCTTGGGAAACCCATGAAGTCTCACAACTTCCTTGAAAAACATATTTGCAATGTGTGTTGCATCACTAGTTTTCTGGCATGGGATAAAGTGTGCCATCTTTGAGAATCTATCAACTAAAAAAAATATGGAATCACATCCCCTTTGTGTTCTTGGTAATCCCAGCATGAAATCTATGCTTATTGCATCCCAAGGCCTATCTGGAATAGGAAATAGTTGAAACAACCCAATGTTCTGTATCTCTCCTATTGCATGTTGGAAAATCTTACATATGTTTACAAAGTTCTTCACGTCTGCCCTCATACTTGGCCAATAATATAAACTGTTCAATTGTACAAATGTTTTTTTGTGACCAAAATTTCCTACTAGACCTCCACTATGTTTTTCCTTCAGCATATTATCTCTCATTGAGCACTATGCACAACTGGCTACCTTTAAATAAAAGTCCACCTTGAATCAAATACTCTATCCACTGAATTCTATACCTAAGTACAAGATTTGCAAATGCTTCATATGTGTCTTTAAAATATGTATCATAAAAATGCATCTCCTTAAGGTGTTTGAACCCTATGGTTTTCACTTGAAATTCCTGCAGAATCATACATCTCCTGCTCAATGCATCAACAAATTTGTGAGCATTACCAAAAATATGTTTAATGACAAAAGTGAAATTTTACATAAACTCTATGCACTTAGCATGTCTTTTATTTAACTTCAAATTTGTGAGCATTACCAAAAATATGTTTAATGACAAAAGTGAAATTTTACATAAACTCTATGCACTTAGCATGTCTTTTATTTAACTTCTCTTGTCTGGTTATAAATTGTAAATCTTGGTTATCACTATACAAAAAAAGTTCTTTTGGAACAAGGTAGCGCCTCCATTTCTTTAAGGCTTGAATTACTGCATAAAATTATTTATCATATGTGGAGTACTTCCTCTTGGTGTCATTGAGCTTCTCACTAAAATATGCAACAAGTTTATTGTCCTGGCTCGAGACTGCTCCAATTGTGACTCCACTAGCATCACATCATACTTGAAACATCTTCCAAAATCTAGCAAGACCAGAATCGGTTGTTATGTTATCTTCTCCTTTAATATCGTGAAGCTTTTCTCAGCTTCTTCTCTCCACTTAAAATATTTTTGTCTCTTATTCACCGTATCTAATATCAGTGTACAAATTGCACTGAAACTTCTAATGAACTTCCTATAGAAACTTGCTAATCCATGGAAGCTTCTCACCTCGAATATGCTTCTCAGTGATGGCCATTCTCTGATTTCTCTCACCTTGTCTGGATCCATATTCAATTCATTTGAAGAGATTAGAAAACCCAAGTAAATGAGTTTTGTCTTCATAAAAGAGGATTTCTTCAGATTTATCAGCAGCTTCTCCCACTAAAATCTTCTCATCACCAATGTTAAATGCCTCAAATGCTCTTCTTCAGTTTTACTAAAGACTAATATATCATTAAGATATACAATCACAAACTTACCAATAAAAAAATTTAATACCTCATTCATAAACCTCATAAAAGTACTCGAGGCATTTGTCAAGCCAAATGGCATAACAAGCCACTCCTACAACATTCATTCATTTTGAAGTTTGTTTTCCACTCATCAACTTCTCATCCTTATCTGGTGATATCCACTTTTCCAATTTATCTTTCAAAAATATCTTTCTCTCCTCAAACAATCCATTAAGTCATCCATATTGGGCAAAGGAAATATGTACCTGATGGTGATTTTTTTTATGGCTCTTGAGTCTGTACACATTCTCCATCCTCCATCCTTTTTCAGACTCAACACAGTTGGTATTGCGCATGGACTCAAGATTTACCTAACCAAACCCTTGTCCATCAAATCTTGGACTTGTCTTTTTACCTCCTCATTCTCTTGAGGCGTCAATCTGTATGTTTCTTTGTTCGTCAGACTCTCTCCTGGTATTATATCAATGTGATGGTTGATACTCCTGACGGGTGGAAATGAGCTAGGTATCTCATCCACTACTATGTCAGCAAAATTCTCCAACAACTCTTGAATTTCTTCAGGAAGATCATCCATAGAAGTACTTGTAAGGATGACTTTGGGCTTCCTCACCATAAAATATTTCATCTCCTTTTCCTTCTTGATTTCACTTAGGAATTCCTTTCCACTCATGAGAAGTATACTTGTGTTGGCTTCTTCCTTCACTTTCTTATCCTCTATGGGTAGTATCATGTGTGTCCTACCATTTTTATCCAAGGTATAAGTATTTTTCCTCCCATCGTGAATGAAATTTTTGTCAAACTGTTATGGTCTCTCCAACAATACATGACATACATCCATTGGAATCGCATCACACAAAATATCATCTCTATATCCTCCTATCTTAAATTCAACTAGGGATTGTTTAGTTACCATTACCTAGTGACCTTTATGCAACCATGAGACTCTATACAGACTTGGATGTGCAGTTGTATCCAGCTCCAATTTCTCCACCATTTATGTGGATACTAAGTTATCAGTTCTACCACTGTCAGTTATCACCTTGCATACTATGTCTATAGTCTTATAAGCATCTCTGAACAAATTGTTCTCGTGCACTAGTTTTTCCACCTCTGGCTTTGGCTTCAAGAGAACCTTCTCCATCATGAAGGATCTCCCATATTCTTCACCTTCTACCTAAACATTATTATTCATCTCTTACAAATTGTGAGCTTTGCCTCCTCCTTTCTTTCTCTTGGGGCATTCCAAAGACACGTGTCTTGGTTTTTCTGCAGGCATAACACTTCACCTCTCATCCTCTGTCTCTTCCTCTTCCTTGAGGAAAAAAATTTCTTCCACCATGTTGTCTCCCTAGAGAACTTCCTCCTCTTTTTGTATGGCTGTGAAACTTTCAAGTCTCAACCTTGTGCTTATGTGCCTTGTCATGGACAATTTCCTTACCTCTATTTAGACTTCTTCCTCTACTTTGCTAGCTCTATTTTCTGGCCAACTTCTCTTCTGCCTTCAAAGCAATATGATAAGCATATTTGACTATTCTTACTGCTATAATATTGATTTCATCATGGATTCCATATCTTTGGCCATTAATATATTTGGCCACCTTTTCATCATATTTTTCTCTCTGTCCAACCCTGATGTTCAACTTATAGAACTCCTTTGTGTACTCTTTTACTATCATTCCTTTATGTCTCATGTTTTGCAACTTCCTAAACAAATTTATCGGATAGTCCTAGGGTATGAATTTAGATTTCAACTTGGCTACCATTCTATCCTAGTTCTTGACCTTTTTCTTTCCTTTGCATCTTCTGTCAGCCTGCAATTCATCCCACCACATTGTTGCATGTCCCTTCAATCTAGTGACAACATGTTTCACCTTTTTCTTCTCATCGACGTATTCATAGTCAAAATACTTATCCATTGCTCGTATCCAATCTAGTAATTCTTCCACATCTAGGTTGCCTTTGTATATTGGGATTTTTATTTTTTCTCTAGATCCCAATTTGACAACAACTTCCAACAAGCATTCTTTTGCAGCATCTTCTCCAACTTCCCTTTCTTCGCTCTTTGCACCACTAACATCTACAACATCAGTTGCTCTTCTTTATCATGTCTCCATAGAATCTAATCTTTCATGGATTTATCTCATCTCCCTTTCCACAGCTCGATTTTTTACAAGTGGCTCTGCACGTCTTCTAGGCGGCATGGTGCTTGTTGGAACACATATTTTTCTAAACTTTAGACTTTCATAAATTTATTTTTTCGCTTAAATAAGGAAAATGCGTGTTTGAATATTACTGTTGATTAATTTTTCTATATGATCGAATGATCTTAAATCTTTCAAATTTGTGGAGCCGCCAAATGATTAATGAGTCAAACCATTGAAAGTTGCTTCGTAGTTTCTCATTTCGGATATTTCGTTACATCTTTACTTTCAAAATTCCGATACCCAAAAAATGAGCGGTAAAATGTCGAAAGACTAAATCCTAATTAATTAAATTAAACTAAGTCAAAGAATTTAATCATTTTGTGTTTCGGGAATCGGGGGTTTTACATCCATCACATCTAAAAAATCTTGAAACCCGAGTTCTCGAAAGAGTTGAGTTTTAAACATGAATAATTAACTTATTAAAAGGAAATTAATAGTGTAAATTAATATTTTGCGCATTCGATTTCGAGATATTTCATTTTTGTTCCATCCAAAACTCTCAATCGTGAATCGTCGATATTTAATAATATTAATTATGGATCAAAGAAAATGATTTCCAGCATAGAGTGTGTATCACTAGATGTACTTTCCTCATTAAAACCAATAAATTCATCATCCATAAAAGCATGCTTGAATTAATGCAAGGTGAGCGTAAATAAAGATGTTCTATTTGAATTTCATTGTCCCTTCAACAAAGTAGTGAATTTTATCCAAGGAAAGATTACGCATTCTCCCCTGTAACAGGTATTTGCGTTCTATTTCTAACATCATGGCACCCTGGAAAATGTCAAAGAAGAATGATGATGCCGGTGAAGGTTCAAATCCGAACGCATACGTTATGTCTGATACTACGCCACATGTTGTAGATTCAATTAGATCTTGGATGCATATTTTTACAATCTTGGAGCACGAAGTTATAAATTTCTTAGACGATTTTGGAGATGAAAAGAATGACACTCAAGGAACCAAACTCAGAATTATAGCAGAATCTGAGCTTCATAAAATAGCTACATAGCCGAAGCTCATGCCATATAATGATATGATAAGCTTGGTTCTAGAAAACACCAATGTGTAGACCAGGAGCATCATCAACCACCAAAAGGTCGGTGTTGGCTCTTTCAAGCCGGAACACCTCCAATTAATGTACAAGCTATCCCCTAATCCAAAATATATTTATAATGTTGCGTTCATGATGGAGTTTGAAAAAAAGAATGTGTGAAATTTAACCGAAGCTACCAAATATAGTTAAAACCTGGTGGGGAATTCCAACAAAATTCAGAGCTGACTCACATGGTCTTTATTACACCACATCATTAAATTATTATATGTTCTATATAGCCATGATGCTATGTAGAATAGTTGGAAATAAAATCCCTACTCATTTCCCGGTGGAATGGGTATCAATCATGCATCAGGTAGCCGAGAGTTTCACTTTCAATTGGGCTAAGATGATGTCTGATAACCTAGCCGAGGAAATTACTAAGTATAAAATGGCAAAGTCGAAAGGTCAACCTACCCCTTTTTATATGTCTGCATATGTCATAGATGCCATCTGTTTTATGACTCCATTCCCATTGATGAATTGGAGCTGGAACCCGACCAATGATGAACCTATCCAGTTTTATCATTCCAAACTATGGGAGTAAAAGGCCAAAGAGTTATTTTATGAAATCTATCATAATGTAGTTATCCCCATTCATCAAACACTATATGGTCATCCACCTCCTTGAATTTCAGATCAAATTATGGGAAACCTTAAACAGGTTGCAAATTGGTTCATTAAAGAAACTTTCTTCTATATCAGGGTTTTTGAATGCTTGTTTTCTCCTCATGCCTTCCAAAAAAAATTTCTTGACAAAGTAGTGTGCAAAGAAGTGGATTACTAGAAGGTAACATGAGTCATTGGAAAAGAGTTAAAATCAACTTAGAAGAAAGTTTGGCCAATTTTTCTTCTACATGTTGGAAGGTTTTCCTTGTTCAATTTTGGCCATTACAAAGTAGTGGTTGCAACTTTAGAGGATCTCAAATTGGTTGACATTGAATTCAAAAGACATGATCCATACCAGATCATGGAGAACCACCTAGCTCAATGCAATGTGAAAATATATATGCATGAAGATTCCCCATATGATGATATATTCAGGGGAATCAGATCTTATGAGGAGGTACAAGGAAGAGTTCAGACGTTATCCCCTAATGAATAGGCCAGTTTCTGCACTTTCCAAAAGAATAGATGGAGTATTTTTCCCAAGATACTACAGGGAGAATTAATAATCACCCCTCCGGTGCAGGGATCCATACCTCCAGGTTTTGGACCAAAGTCTTTTGGTAAACAAATTACCAAAGAAATTCCAAAGAATCTCAAAGTGTCTACACAAGAATTAGAATCCTCGTCGGCAAGGTATCTAGGGATGCAGACAAAGGTAGAATCTGAGACACTACTAAAACATAAACAAATGGTACCTCCTTTATTGCCAGTCACCCATATTGATACCTCACAAACAATATAAGGAAAGCAGTTCATAGAGATAGGCAATCCTATTACAACACTAACCCCTCTACAATCAAGTTTCGGAAATCATCATCCTGAAATTACGTTTGCAAGTGATCTTACCCCGATCCTGCTTGAAGAGATGCCTTCTTCCAACTTTTTCTTTAGCACAAAAATAAGGGACATAGATAGAAGGGAATCAAATCAGAAATAAGGAGTAGTAACCAAAAGGCAAAGGATGATATTTGATGGACAGGGCTTGGAGGATTCAAATCTCACTAAGGAAATGGTTGGTTCATTAGGTTCTTTCGCTACAGCCAATCAGTTGTCGGTCAAGAATATGGCAGAGCAATTGAAACAAATAAATCTATTGATAATCCAATTACAAAATCAAATAAGGACTACAGAAAAGAATGTCAGAGACAAAGTCAATAAAGGGCTTAAACAGGCTAGATCTAGTGATAAACAAGAAATTCAACTGCTCAAATCCAGTCTTGATGAGATGTGCAAGAATGTGCAAGCGAGCAAAAAGTGAGCTATTCAACAAAGTGAATTAGTAAAGAAAGTACAAGCCAAGTTGAACTTGACTGAAAGCATGGTTATAGATATATTCGTTTTTCAAGCACATGCATTGGAATTATGTAAACAACTAGAATCAATGAAACAATGCCTTTTTTATAAGGGGGAAATTATTCAAAACTATTTTCGGGTTGTGAATCAATCAATGGAAAATATTTGTCTCAGAGAAAGAGAGGCTACTACAACTCGAATCACTTTTCAAGAAGTGATTGTGTCATCAGCTAGAGAAGAAATTTTTGTAAATCCCATATTATCTATTGTAGAGAAGGTTAGAGGTAACATAATATTGAAAACATGGGAGGCCAATATAGCCAAGAGTAAAATATTGGCCAAGGAAATCAAAGAGGCTTGTGGAGATGTTTTTCACTCACTAAATAAAACATCACTAGGCCTCGGAAAAGATGATTGTTCTGAAGTTCTGGGACAAATTGACATTGTAAAACATCAACTTGATATCAAAGCAAGCTTAGAATAAGCTTAGGCTGAAATTTCACAGTTAAAACAAGTTGACATCTCTCAGATAGATAGATGGATCGTAAAGACAAATTTACAATTATATTCAATGAATTCTTAAGGCAAAAGGATAGAAGACAGACTACCACAATTACAAAGGAAGTTATACATTTTTGAGGAAAAAGATGTGACAAAACCTTCCAGGGTAGTAGCACAATTTGTAGGAAGGTGTATCGAATGTATTGAGTGAGGAAAAGGGAGTACCTCAAAGAACCAATGAGGTAACATGTACTGGATGGGAAAGAGACAAAGGAAAACTAAGCAAAGTGTTCCAAGTATTTTATTTTGTGACTGTCACTTTTTATAAATAATGAGAATTCCAACCGCCTAGGGTTCAAAAGCATTTTGTATAAATACATATTGAAAACATGAACAAAATAATGGTTTTTTCCATATGTAATTGAGAAAAATCTCCTCATTGAGGATTAGTACAAATACAGACTAGAGATTCCACATTTAATTTATTTAAGTTATGTGTTCTTCTGTCTTTCAACATTCCAACATTTTTTTATATATTTCCTTGATGAATGCTTGATTGCAATTTAGTACAACATCTACTGTGATTACATTTCCTTTAGTTCTCTGGTAACAAACAATTTTTCCTATGTTTTTACTGTTAGTAAATACAAGACTTGTGAATTAATTATATTACTACATTTTATGCTTCATTTAAGGTTACTCAATCTATTTTCTTCTTTTGTTACAAAGTAATATTCTTCTATAACTGATGCCTTGCTTTGTCTAACAACTTTATGTTTTTCTTTCATTACATTCAATATCTTTTAATTTTAACTC
>JASDQU010310061.1:0-11460 GCA_032191745.1 Picea mariana | reverse complement strand
GGGCCTTATTTAATAATATAGTGGACCTAGTCCACCTTACATTGAATGACCTCCACTATTATCACTATGGGCCCTCTGGGCCCCCCCACTACCTCTCTAGCTACCTTACATAAGGATATTCACTTACTTGAGCCAAATCATCTCTTCGCGCCTTTGATAGGCCCATACTTTAATTCACACAGGTCCTTTATTGTTACCCACGCAAGTTCAACTCACTCGCATAGCCTTTTCCTGATGTTTCTAGTAACACTCAGTGGAAAGCACTAGCTCCTTGGCTGGGCGCTTCCCCTTATGACCATGGGATATGATCTCTAGCTAGCCCCCCTTCGTGATGTTGAGCTTTGGCAAGTTATCATGCCTTCACACTCCAATTCCTCTGAAGTGACTTCTCTCTGCAGTAAATCTCCACTCTCCACATGTCCCCCCATTTATCAACGACTCCTGTTGACTCCAGCCTTCGGGACTTTAGGCTTCACTACTCTCTCTTTCCTCTGAAGTACTTGTCTCCCAGAGCACATACATCTCTTTTGTGTTTCCTTCTTGGATCCAATGGTCCATATCTCTTCAACCTTTGGGACTTTACGAAAATCGCTTCTTCTTCATGCAAATCTTTCGGAGCTTTATCTCATGTACTTTTTGATCTACTGCCACATATCCTCCTCAATATCGATGACTTAGATATACTTCGTAGCTTCAGTGCTTCGGTGATCTTGATCCTTGAACCTTCAAATCTCCGAACACATGAAGTTCTCAAGGATTCAAAGACTATCCTCTTCGCAACTTCCCCGGATCTCATGGTCTAGAAAGATCTTGATTCCTCCGAATGGATCTCGCTTGTGAATTGGGAAATTTTCAATGGGCTCTGTTGGACATATTGTCTTTAATATGTTGTCATTGATGTCAACAATCGAAGTCATTGTGATGTGATGATAATTTGTGATGATGAATTGTTATTTATAAGTTATTATTAATGAATTGTCATTGATGTCAACAATATAATAGTTAGCAGAGAATGAAAATGTCAAATAATATGCAAAGATTCTAGCTCATAATCAAGGACATTAATCAAAGCTCAGAAGGAAGAGCACATTGTAGAAATGTCGTCAGTATCAAAATCCCCACAGGAAAACTCCAAAGGATTCAAGAAAGAATATTTTTCATTGAGATAGTTTTAAGAATTAGTTGCGTAGAAACACATAATGCAAGGTGCAGAGGAATCTACTCTAAATCTCAAGAGATATAACGATCAGAAGAAATATCGTTAAATCGAGGTAAAGTCAGAGTTTTGAAGAATTATATCTGGACCGTCAGATCTAGGAGTTACAAGAGAAGGACCATTGGAGGATTGGTCAACAATCAGATCAATTTGTGATCATCGGATATGCAAGCACTAGATCAAGCCATGGATTGATTACGAAGCACAAAGGGAGAATTAAACAACCTGTTAATTCCAATCCTGCAATGAGTCTAGACCATCGATCATCACCCACCAAATAGACCTATGATTGGCATCAATTCCACTACCAACAAGTGGTTTCCATTGTGGATATCAATGATAGTTGTAAACGTCATGCTAGTTAGGACCCCACAATCATCCATGATCGTTGATCTACTCCGGAATAATTCTCGACCATTGGATTGGTTGAAAATGGATCATGAGATGACGTCAAGATGATCAAGGTTTAATCGTTGAATCTTACTTTAGGATATTTTGGAAATGGGAGCATATAACCCAAAGTCATAAATGTCGAAATGAATCTAGACCATTGATCTAGAACAAATCACAGTCCTTGATCAAGAATTCAAAAGATCCCGAAAAAGCCGAAATATCGACAACAGTTGGATCGTGTTAGGATTTTAGTGTTAAATATGGACTGTTAAATGAAGTTAAGTTGCTTAAGTTTTATTCGGAGAACCTCACTTCGAGAGAATTGAGAATTGGGAATGGATAACCCAAATTCTCGAAGGCCAAAATGAATCTAGACCATTGATCTATAATTTCTAACAGTCGTTAGATCCAGGAGGAGGATATTTGTCGTGACATGAGATCTACGTCATAAGACCACGTCAGTAAGGACATGTGGCAAAATTAGATGATGACAAGTGTTAAGATGAAATTGGAATTTCAGGTATGTGTAAGTCATGAATTTAAGTGACACATAGAAGCCACTCGGCCAGCGCTAAGTCAGTAGTGACATCAGCAAGTTATGTCACTTTGGGAGTATGTACTTCGGGGGAAACTAGTTTCTAACATCATAAATCACCTAAAGTGTTGAAGGCCAAAGTCAATGCTAATTGTTGATCTAATTCGAGAGCGTTCTCGACTGTTGATCAAGTACAGTGGAAGGATAGCATAAGTGGAGGTGTTAACCGACATCAAGCAGTCACCACTGTTGTATGACTTATTTGATAGGTAATCTATTTAGAGGAATTGTTACTCTAGAGCTCAAAAGCCATGAATAGCCGAATTTCTAAAGTGAATGAGAATCATTCATCGTGAAAATAATATATCGATCGTCTGATCTACATCGGAGAAATCTTCTTCAGGATATTTGAAGGATTATAGAGGCTGGAATTCATGAAGGGCAAAGTCCCGAAGTACTGACAGTCATACATATCATCGGGATATTAAAATGTGACCATTGATCTTGATAAGTGATCAAGAAATCGCTTGGCATAGCGCCTGGTCACCACCTGTGGTGGTATGGAACAAAGAAACAAAGAGAAAAAGAAGAGGCGGTGTTGGGAACATCGCTTAAAAAATAAGCCCATGGTTTTGCGCATATGGTCATATGTAAATGGTTTGAAGGAAGTGCCTCGTACATATTTAATTCGATAGAGAGTTAGCACTAGAACAATACAGAGAATCGATAAAATATGAAATATGATCTGTTAGTGAACTAAGAAGGAATCAAAAGCATGAGCATAATATGATGAGTCGATCCATGTATGTTATCAACTCATGAAGACAAAACAACCGACACACAGTCATGATTAAAAGAGAGTTAATTCATGAGAATTATGAATAAAGAATAAAAAGGAGAATGATATTATTTAATGATTAATATTATCATTTAAATGAAAAGGTACAATGGTTCAAAATCAAAAGATACAATGATTCAAATTCACACCAGTTGAAAGACTATATAGAAAAGAAAGAATGGTGAGAATATGAGTAGTTGAATTTGTTGAAGTATATATAATTATATATAATGGATTGAATGAAGGTTCATTCTATCAGGTTTCTTCCTATTTACAAGTTGGGTCTTGTATGAGGGTTGGATTCCTCACATCTCAGTTGGATCTGAGATCAACAAGATGGGACTTGTTATGAGGGTTGGATTCCTCATTTCTTAGTTGGATCTGAGAACTACAAGTTGGCTCTTGTAATAGAGAGTTGGGTCTCTCATAATTGTTTAAAGATAAAATTCAAAGATTTATCTTATATATTCATTCAAGTTAAATACATAAATGAAGTATTTATTCTTTTATACATATTCATTGAGAAAATGAAATAAATATTTGTTGTTCAATTAGCTTGTGAAAAGTGGAAAATTGTCCAAAGTTTTTTGACATTAATTCACCCCCCCCCCTTCTTAGTGTCAAATATACATTTCAACAATAGGTATCAAAGCAAGGTTCCTTTAACATAGTTTAAACACTGAAGGTAGATTTAGAATAAATGGGTGAACAAATTTCTATCTCCGCAAATGAAACTCCCTTATTTGATGGAACATATTATTTATCATGGAGGGAAAATCTGAAAAGATATTTGAGGTCAAGAGGATCTGGAGTTTGGGATTCAGTATTAAGTAAGACCAGACACTTAACTACTTCTAAGAGAAAAAAAAAATGAAAAAGGAAGCTAGGAGAAACAATACAGTAGATTTAAAAGCAACCCAGGATGGATTGTCAGACCAAGTCAAAGAAAATATGAGACACTACAAGTCTGCTAAAGAATTATGGCTCCAACTAGAAAATTGTTATCAGAATGAAACACAAGAAGAAGAGAAATCCTATCAAAGTGAGGAACAAGAATCAAATAAAAAGGATTCCTGTCAGTATAAGTAAAAATACTCTAATGAAGAGGATTCCTATCAAAATAATGAGCAAAAATCAGAAGAAGGGAATTCTTATCAAGATAAGGAAGAAGATAAAGAAAAGAAAAATTGCAATCAATTTGAAGAACATAATATAGAGAGATACATTTCTAATCAGAATGAAATACATGATTTGATGCAAATCCCAGTTAACAATGAAGAAGACAACCTCATCAAGGAATTGAGGAATACCACAGTATTCACTTAAGAAAAAATATTAGATTTTAAGACTGATGTTATAACTACATTTGAAGTGATTAGTATGGAACCGAGAAATGGTTTATATATTGAAGTTACTAAGGATGTTCTTGATCATCTTGAGTCCACAACTATGTGTGGTCTAGAAGAGTTGGAGAAACTCCAACAAAAGGATATGTTGCTACTTCAACAATTAGATCAATCTAACCATGAAAAGTTTGAACAGAGAGTTCAACTAGAGGACAAAGAAAAGGAGATCAAAAGATTGAAAACTGAAGTTACTAATCTAAAAGAAGAGATGGAAGAGTTAAAGACACATGAAAGTAAAAGAAAAGAAGAACTAAAAGAATCAGAAGAATTAGTTAACATTGTAAACACTCAACTTGAGGAAATTAAAGAAAGTGAAGAAGACCTAAAGATCTATTTAACAAGGAAAGAAAATTCTTACCACGTGTTGGAATAGGAAATAATCAATTTCAAAAAGATAAATGAAAGTAGTAATGCAGATCTAATGACTCAAATTGAAGAACCTAAGAAAAAGGAAGAATCTTAGAAGATTCAAATAACTAAAATGGAAGAATCATGCCAAATTTTTGAATTAAAAGCCATCAACCTCAAAAGGATTCATCTAGAATACGAGGAATAAATCAAAAAATTGAAAACTAAAGTTTTTGATCTAACAAAATATATGGAAGAATTGAAGACATATGAAAAAACTATTAAATGCAAAGAATTCTTGGATGAGATAGAAGAAATAACCATCAATATAAAGACTCATCTTGAACATGCTAAAGAAGTGGAAGACTCTCTTAAGATTCATTTGACTAAAAAGGAAGGATTAGGTCATATATTAAAGTTAGAAATACTCAATCTCAAACAGATGAATGAAAAGACAAATGAGATTGTCAATTTCCAGAATAGATCAGATATCCTAGATAATATGTGGAAGATCCAAAGATCAGTTGTTGACAAAACTAGTCTTGGATACAATAAGAAAGAAAATCAGATGACAGATCTCTCAAGCCAAAATAAAATCAAGAATGGAAACACCTTCAATGGCTATTGCTTTTCTTGTCATATTTTTGGCCATAAAGTAATGCAATGAAAGAAACTAGAGGAAGAATATAAAAGAAAATCCAAAAACTCAATTAAATGTTTGAGATGTAATTTTGTTGGGCACACAACAAAATTTTGTCATACAATGAGATGTTACAACTGTGATAGGTTTGGGCACAAATCCAAAACTGTAAGAATACAAGAAGTCAACATTTGAATAAGTCATTCAAGTCAGTGACAAAACCTAATAAAAGTTGGAAGAAGAAAGAATATGAAAAATCTCCAAAAACACAATTATAAATAGAAGATCCAAAAAGAAGAATATCTCATACAAAGATATGGAGAAAAAATCAGAAGGAGAAAGCAAGAAAGATGTTAGTACACCTGAAAATTAAAAAATTAACAATAAGAAAATGACGGGTGAAGGTCCTAATAAAGAATGTGAAATTTAATATGAAATAAATCGAACTCAATAAAAGGAAGTACCTATAAAGGAATATGGGACAATATCAAATTGTGATGATGTAATAAGTTGTTAGCAAAAGAAAGAAAATAAAAAAAAAAAGTTTAAATTAGTTTTTACAAAATCAAAGGATTATGCCAAAAAAATTTTAAATTAACATATGGAAAATCTTGACTATCTATAGATTAGTGGTCAAAATAAAAATCATTGGTAGGGTTAGTTGTAGAATAGAAGAAGAGGAAAAAATAAATGTAGCAGAGAAGTTCAAGGAATATCATTCAACAAAGATCAATTGATAACAAAATTGGTATTTAAATCAATTGGTATAATTCCTTAATTGATATTCGTGTGAAATATCAAAGAAGAATGAGCAGCAAATAAAAAAGATCAGTAAGATTCATACTCTTGTTCTATTTGACAAAGGAAAGTTAGTAAAAACTCAGGAGGAGTATTGTTAGGGACCTAACCCCTCACGTAGGTAGAATAATATATTTCCATGTAATAAAGCTCAATATTAATAAGGCCTAGCAATAAGGAAGAATAAGTCCAATGTAAGAAGACCTAATAGAAGCTTTCGCTTCTAGAAGGATCTTCCTCTAGATTGTTCTTTTGATAGACATATTTAGTATAAATAGGACTCGAGGGTATGAGAATTTTTGTCTTGGATATTATTGTAATAGAGCTCTTCTCTGTTGGAGGTTTCCCCCTCAAAGAGGCAAGTGGACATTGCTCTCGGTAATTAAAGTTCTCTTTTTGGTGTAATTCTGGTATTATTGTGATGTTTTTCTGGTTATATAATTGTTTATCTTCCATTTCTTACTAATTATTTTTGCTCTGCATACTATTTTATATCTGGAATATTACAAGTGGTATTAGAGAACCTTCCTTGACAGAAAATTGTGGGTTAATTTTTTCAGGGTAGAGACGTACTCCGGTGTCTTTAAGCTACATAGATCTATCGTTACGCCCATAAACCCACAGTCGGGGATTAATACACACAATAAACACAAGTAGTACTTAAGTGCACATCTGTTTTCCACCCTTGTAGCCCATGTTGGTACCCCTTCGAGTGGTAGGGCATCAGACAACACTTGTATATGGATCGACCTAGAGCTCCTAA
Organism: Picea mariana; assembly: GCA_032191745.1. Classification (NCBI taxonomy): domain Eukaryota; kingdom Viridiplantae; phylum Streptophyta; class Pinopsida; order Pinales; family Pinaceae; genus Picea; species Picea mariana. The sequence goes on along the minus strand of JASDQU010310061.1, from coordinate 4,523 downwards.
AGTCCTCCATAGATAAATTGATCAGTCACCTGACTTATATAGTGCCACTAAGAAAAACACTCGAGAAGATACTCTTTAGTACCTGGTTAGTCAGGTAGTATGGATAAGGGTACAGTATAGACTTCTTAGTTAATGGCTTGAGATATTGGGTCAAGTACTATTGTTGGACCCCGCACATATATCAGAGAGCTATAGCACAAGGAAAACCCTTGTCTATAGAACCCTTGAATACTATAACCCTTGGGAAGGAAATAAAAATAGAAACAATAAGATTTATTTTATCTCTACAGTATCTTCTGCATTCTAGCTGTGAAATTACTACACATTTTTTCATGTTAAGCATTTGGGCATTTCGTCCCTGTAGTATTCTTCATGCCGAAGTATAACTCCACAAGAGTTAAAAAAAAAAAAAAAGTATATAGTGCTCCCATCAGCACACTTATTTGGGACCTATTCCATTAGATTCCCCCTTTCTCCCTTATCTCAGTCATACTCTTCATTTTTAATCCTTTTCTTTTTTCAGTGGACCCGACCCCTTCCCAATTTCTCTATTTTTCCACCTATCCCATTATATTTCCCTGCAAGCACTCATCGTCTTGGTACCTATCACTTCTAAGTATTTTTTTTGTGTTCCCACCTACCCATTTTTGTTTCCTTACCTGCACTTGCACTATCTAAACGGCCACCACTCTCAACCAAGATCTCGAAATTTTGTGAGTCAAGCCCATGTCTCCATCGAACATTTCACGTCCGAGCTAGATTCCACCAATTCCTAGATTGACACTTTGGAATCCAACCTCACAACCCAATTATCATCCCTCTAGTCTGTTGTAAATCAATTGTTGAAACTCCCTATGGGTCCTTCTTCATTAGCACAACCTGATGTTGTTGATTCCTCTCAGTCTCCGCATTTTCACTCCAACACCTTTCATTGTGAGCCCCATCTTCCCCACGTAGAGGTCAATAAATTTGATGGATTTGGTCCTACAGGTTGGGTCACTCAAATGGATCATTATTTTTCTCGGCATGGTATTACTGACGAGTTGGCCAAACTTCGCTATGTTGTCCTCTATCTAGATCCTAAACACTAGCAATGGTGGCAATGGAGAAAAAATTCACGTCAGGGGTATATTGCTTGGAACCAGTTTCTTGTTGAGATCTATGCCCACTTTGATACCGATACCCACTATCTAGGTCGTTTGACCAAGTTGAAATAGTCAGGCACAATGGAAAACTTCATCACTTGTTTTGAGCATTTGTCCTTTCGAACATAGGTCATGTCAGATGCGTTCTTCCATAAATTCTTTATCAGTGGTCTTAAGGATGAAATTTGATCCTAGGTTCTCAAGACCCACCCTCCCACTTGGTTGGAATCTACTTAACATGTTAAAGAGGACCAAAAAGTTGTTTTTTCCCAGAAAAAAAAATAAATAAATAAATAAATAAAAAATAAAACTTTTGTTCCTCTCCCTCAACCCTCTAATCCTAACCCCCCTGTTACTCCCTTCAAGGTCCAAAAACTAACTAGGGATGAAATGGTTGAACGCCAGCTGAAGGTTCTTTGCTATAATTGTGATGAAAAAAAATTTATGGGGTACAAGTGTAAGAAACAAAAGATATTTATGGTCATCTTAGAAGACTTTCCTGAAGAGGATGTGACAGCTCCTCTTGTTGAAGAACCCTCCCTTCCCGATTCCACCCAAGAGCCTGTTGACCCACTTGAAGTTGACCCACTTATTTCCTTGCATGCCTTCACTGGCTTCTCACCCCCCCCAAACTCTCAATCTCATTGGCTACATTAAGCACAAGAAGGTCATCATCCTTGTTGACAATGGTAGTAACCACAATTTTATTCATCATCGCATTACCCAGGAAACCAACTGCTATATTTGTGTTGTCAATAATTTTCAAATCATGGTAGCCAATGGTGGTTCCATGAAATGTGGTGGGCAGTGTGAAAATGTTTGTCTTCAAATTGGACATTACCAACTTAAATATCACATGCTTTCCATTAACATGGGAGGTTGTGACATTGTGCTAGCTGTTGAATGGTTACGCACTTTGGGTCCCATTATTATGGATTTTAAGGAATTAACCATGCAATTCAAATAAGAAGGAAAAAAGTATCAATTCCAAGGTCTCACATTTGGTTCTCCTGAGATCATTAGTTCCCATCATATGGAAAATTTCATCAAGAAAGGCCACTCCGGTATCATTGCTCAACTCGATTCTATTCAAGCCGTTGAGACACCCTTTGTGCATCCTGACCTCCAAGCTATCCTTTCCAAAAATAAAGCTATTTTTCCACCCCTCAGGGACTTCCTCCTTATCATGGTGTTCATGATCATTCCATTCCCCTTGTTCCCAGAATTCTTCCTCCCAATGTTCACCCTTATCGCCACCCATTTTCCCAAAAAAATGAAATTGAAAAAATAGTGCAGGAATTGCTCCAAGCAGGTGTTATCCACCCCAATACCAACCCTTATTCTTCCCCTATGGTAATGGTACTTAAGAAATAAGTTACTTGGCGCATGTGTCCCAAATTGGATGCCCTCAATAAGCTCACCATCAAGGACAAATTCTTCATTTCTATCACTAATGATCTCTTGGATGAGCTGAGTGGTTCTCAGTACTTCACTAAACTCGATCTGCATTCTAGGTACCACCAGATACGTATGCAAGAAGTTGGCATACCCAAGACTACCTTTCAAACTAACGAGGGTCACTATGATTTTTTGGTCATGCCCTTTGGCCCATGTAATTCCCCCTCCACCTTGCAAAACCTCATGAATCATGTCTTTCATCCTTTTCTCCATCATTTTGTCCTAGTTTTCTTTGATGATATTCTCATCTGTAGTAAAACTTGGAAATCTCATCTTTCCCATGTGGATCAAATTCTCCATCTACTCTCGAAGCACCAAATTTTCCTCAAATAATATAAATGTTCTTTTGGCGCCTCAGAAGTCAAGTACTTGGGTCACATTGTTGGCAAGGCTAGAGTCAGGGTGGATCCTAAAAATATTGAAGCTATGAAAGATTGGCCTCACCCAAAGACTCTCAAAGGATTGCATGGATTTGTTGGTTTAACGGGTTATTATAGCAGGTTTGTTAAGAATTATGGAAAGATTGCATCACCTCTCACTGCTCTCCTTAAAAATAATTATTTCACTTGGACTGCAGCAGCTGCTCGGGATTTTCAAACCTTGAAGATGGCTATGTGCACCACTCTAGTCCTCGCCCTTCCTGATTTCACAAAGACCTTTGTCCTGGAATGTGATGCTTTCAGGAAAGGAATTGGCATCATCCTTATGCAAGAGGTTCGACCTTTGGCCTTTACCAACAAACAACTGTCCAAGCGAAATTTTGGAAAATCAATCTATGAAAAGGAAATGTTGGCTATTCTACATGTCATGGATCTTTGGAGCCCTTATCTATTGCGGAAATGTTTCCAAATTAAGACAGATCATCAAAGTCTCAAGTGTTTTATGGAACAACAAATTTCCTCCATTGAGCAACAAAAATGAGTTACTAAGCTATTTGGATATGATTATGATATCATTTACAAGAAAGGAACAAACAATGTGGTTGTTGATGCACTTTCCAAAAAATATGAAGATGAAGGTTCCCTTTTTTCTCTGTCCTTCATTGTACCAAATTGGCTCCAAGACATTTGCCAGGAATGGCTACAAGATTACAAAAGTTTTCATCTAATACAACAATTGCATTCCAATTCTCTAGTCTCCCCAGGGTACTCTTGGCTCAATGATGAGCTTCGATACAAAGGTCGTTTGTATTTAAGTACAAATTCAAAAATTAAATCCATGGTACTTTTTGAACTTCATGCGACACCCACAGCTGGGCACTCAAGGTTTACCAAAACCTATGACCAGGTTAAATGTTATTTTTTCTGGGATGGTATGAAAAAATATGTTTATAAATGTGTGGTTGAATGTGATGTGTGTCAACGCAACAAGGGAGAAACAATCAAATCTCCTGGCACACTACAACCGCTTCCAATTCCACCTGTTATTTAGTAGGATATCTCTATGGATTTTATTGTAGGCTTACCTAAATCAGGAAATAAATCAATCATCATGGTGCTAGTTGATCATCTTTCCAAGTATGCTCATTTATGTGCTCTTCAACACCCATTTACAACCTCCACTATGGCTCAACTTTTCATGGATCAGGTCTTCAAGCTTCATGGCATGCCGCATTCTATTGTTTTTTATCGCGACCCAACTTTCACAAGAAATTTTTGGCAAGACATGTTTTAGATCCAAGGCACCCAATTGCATCTCAGCACAACTTATTATCCCTGGCGTGATGGTCAAATTGAAGTGGTCAACAAGTGTTTGGAAACATATTTGAGGTGTTTTGCATCGAAAAGGAAAAATCAATGGGCTCAATGGTTACCACTATCTGAATGGTGGTACAACACTTCTTACCATACAACTACCCACATGACTCCTTTTGAAGTGGTATATGGAAAAAATCCACTTTCAATTCTCTCATATTTTCCA
>JASDQU010310060.1:49038-63502 GCA_032191745.1 Picea mariana | reverse complement strand
TTAAATATCAGTCATCTTCTTCTTCATCCATCTCAACATCTGTATCAGGATCTGGTTCAGAATCGATATTGGTGAAAGGCTCATTCATATCAACATCATCATCAACATCATTTTCGCTAATATAGTAATCAATATCATCAATGAGATCGTTGTCTGCTACATTTGGATGATCAACTCCTTCAACTTCTTCGTCTGACACATCGACTACAACCATCTGCTCTTGATATACATAATCATGATCTTCTTCCTCATTATTATCCTCATCCTCGGATACATGGTTATACTTTACTGGTCTTCCTCTTGGATCATATCTAACAACGTATGACCAACCTACTTTACCAGGTACCTTTGAGTAAAATACTTGCTCACATTGACTTGGAAGAACACAAGGCTATGTACCCGGTTCAAATTTCCTTGTATTAACTGTTCAATATTAGTTTTGACACTTCTAATGTCCTATATTACCCTCTATCTGAGCCTATTTTACCTATGCTATGTGTATACAATTCACTGTTTACTCCATAAATATGCTCGATGGCCTTGTTCATGTGCATAGAGAGGTAACTTATGATTAAGGCATGATTTGTTTAGTTTTGTTGATTTAATTAGATTAAATGGTTGATTTTTCATGATCCTAATCATTTGATGTTAAGAAGCATTGATTCGGTACCAACAGACCCACACAACATTGATCTGGTACCAACAGAACCACATAACATTGATCTGGTACTGCCCTGTGTTATTCCGGTACCAGCATGTGTTATTCGGGGACCAGCCCGTGTTATTCCGGTACCAGCATGTGCTATTCCAGTACCAGTGTGACTCTTCTATTCTGGTACCAAACAACTACGACTATTTCGGTACTCAAGACTATGACTGTGTGTATTCCAGTACCAAATCGTTATTTCTAGAAATTGCTTGTTGAACGAGTATGCAGTTGGAGATTTCAAGAAATCAGTTGAATCGAAGCTTCTAAATCAATTTTCAAGATCACGATAGACTTCATCACGCATGCACTTCGTTTCATGAGTATGAAGTCCATCCCTAAATATTCGACATGAATTGCCAATTATAATATTTCAAAAACAGTTTGATGCTTATCCTTAGATCTTGATCGTATCGACTCACCTTCTTTATAAGGGATGTTGTATAGGAGATAGGATAGATGTGTATTGATCTAATGAAGCAGTAGCAAGAACATACTGATACATATTTCCATATTATACGAGATAATGAGCTGCTGATTCAATTTATCATTTGAAGAAATACAAACGATCTGTTATCCAATTTTTGGGTATGATTAGAACGTTTTAGCCTGTTATCTTTTTAGAGGTACCTTTTTGGTTCAGCAAGGGCCCACCATCCCAACTAAGGTAAAACTCCCTGTACATGTTTTGTGTGATTGTGTGAGTGTGAAAATTTAACAGTTGTGTTTTTTCAATAATTTTAAATGCATTTTAGATATTAAACACAAAATTGCTTTCTTTTGAATCAGCGTGCACAATTAGTTTCCTTTCTATTTCTGTAGGGTAACATTTAATTGTTTGATGTGTGGGATTGTTAAGAAAATGTTATTCTCAGTATGAGAAAGTAGTGTTCTTAGTGGGTACAGGAACAATAGGACTTCATATTTTACCTTCATGTTCCATAATGAAGCCTCTCAATTATATTGACTGTTTTATGTACTACACGGGTTTGATTGAACATAATTGAGTTATGATTTGAATTTTGTTTAAGAGTGACTGGAGTTGATTGTTAATCATTGTTTTGATTGCTACAGGAAACAATCTCTTAAGTTCATCTCTCTAATTCATAAGCCTGGAATAAACAGACTTGTTCCCTAAGGAAGAACCTTTTGATTCACTGTTTGTTTGAGAAGTTTGTTATCGGTTTTCTCTTCTAAGTTTGAAGTTGTGTGAAGAATTCAGATATCTTAAAACAAAGTGTTAATTGTTGATTGGTTTAGTTGCTACAGGGGACATATTCAAAGTCCATATTTTTATTTCATGAGCCTGTAAATGGACAGATTCATTACCTGGGCAAGAACCTTTAGATCACATGCTTGTTGGATTCTGTTTACGAGTTTTGTTTTCTGATCTTTAAGCTGTGTGAGGAAGATAGATTAAAAAGTGTGAAAACAAAGTACTTTGTTATTGATGGTTTTATTATCTAAGCTATACTAAACATACATAGGAACCTATCTATTATTGACACATATAGTGCATCAAATCTACTGATTATGAATCCCGATTGATAATTTATGTTTGGTAATATATTATGCAAATAATTGCACCAACATTTTGGCACCGTTGTCGGGGAGTTGTAAACGGTAATAGGTAGTATTTGAATCAGATTTGTTTAATGGTTTTGGATTGGTTTTATGGATGACCTAAGGCCAGAGAGAAGACAGTAAGACATGCGGAAAGAGCCCACACATCCACTTTGTTGGGGTTGCTCCAAAGTTAGGTTGTCCTCTCTTCTTTTGATGCAAGTGTGTTTTTATTATGCAAATTTAGTTTTATTTATGATGAGCTAACTTGTGCTAATAGATAACCTGGTGACAACAGGGTCCCAGTAACGCAAGGAGTTCAAGTTTGGTGTGTTTTATTTTTGCAAATAGTTTTAATTTCTTAGTTTTAAAATTCAAATCTTTGATGATAAATCATTTTTGGGGTGTTGTAAGAACCCCTGAGTACTAAGTTGTGTTGTGAGACAGGGATCATCAACCAGCTAGAGTAATTCAAGGATGATCAAGAGATTGAAGAATGCTCCTCCAAGAACTTTCTCACATTCTAGCAGCAGTTGGGTTATCAACCTCTCAAGAAGAGCATATCTTCACAGCAGTCAAGAATCTAGTTGTCTCTCCACAGGAAGATTTAGAAGTCTCGTCGGATTCCTCTTGTCAATTTGTTGAGGAGAATAAAGAATCATGGATATAATTTAATGGAGAGAAACCAGTGGAACCTGAGATTGAGGATTCCTTAGAATGCCTCTCAGTAGATCCTGTATGTACTCCAAATACCAATCATTTTGAAGAGGATGATCTGCATAGCATGGTAGAGGAGGACGTTCAATGTGACCTAAATAAAGAAGAGAAACAAGAATATAGTGATCCTATTGAAATATGGTTTCAATTAGTTATTAGGTCACACCATTCTTTTATTTATTGCTTGATCTCATCATCAAAGCAGTTGGTCCTTCATACTCTGGTATGCTTTAAAATTTATCTTTTAAACCTGAGTATGGATATATTTCTAACCTTGTTACGCACATGGCTTCACTGGAAGTATTCTTATAATTGAAAGACATTTCTTTTTTTCAAATAGAGTAGGATAGGTAAATAAATAAATAAATTTTGCACATAAGTACAATGCAACCTATCTTTCATACTTTTCATAAATGAGAATGTCAAAAGTTAACAAAGCAATCATTTTAAGATATTTTGTTCCTATAGTAGATTTCTTTCTTAATTTTGTTTGGAATTTTATGAGAAAGGAATCTCTTCATCCTCCAAATGCACACATAATACTGGAAGGGTTTCAAAAGTGGAGAAGGCATCCTTGTCAACAGAAGATAACACATAAAGGGGTTCTTCATGACTTATTTCTTCAAATTTCTTCTTTTTCCTTAAGTTGTTAAAATTGATGCATTCATGCTTTATATCTATTTTAATACCACTATTTCACAAGAATGATCGATTAAGTGATCTTTTAATAGCATTTGAAATTGAATGTTAATTCCGAGCTATTTTATTCATAGCTAATAATTCAACTTTTGACATTTTCCCTAAATTTTTTGTTTTTAAGCATGAATAAAAATCTAGTTTTAATTAGTTCTATTGGTTTTTTTTTAGCAAATGTTTGCAACCCTCTGAGAAACATTTTTTTCAGCATCTCACATTGTTTGCAGGAGGACATGCAAGAACTCAAACATGGGGGAGTGGTTGTTGAGACAATAGTAAGGATTATTTTCTAATAAAATGGAAGTGGCAACAACAACAGTGTTTTTCCAGCATGATACTTCAACAAATTCATATATTTCTTCCTACATCAACAGTGATTGCTAGCATCTTCTACAGCTTGATACTTAGAGTATGATAGCCACAAGGTGAAACCTACAAAAGTTTCAAAGGCACTACAACCAGGTACTGTGTCAAAATCTCTTCAAGTACTAGAATACAATGATCGCCTCTGTGTTCATCTGATACCAATGGCCATTTTTGTATTATTCTGGTACTGAACCATCTTGCTGCACTCATCCGGTACTGGACCACATCTGGTACTGAACAATGCCTTTGCATTCATCCTGTACCAAAGAAGGAACCCTGCGCTATTTTGGTACTGACCATAACTCTGCACTCAAATGATCCGATACTCAAGTGATCTGGTACTGGTAATAAGGTGCTGGTAGCTCTAATCATATATTCAACTTGTGCTGCTCAATTTAAGTACTAGGACATATAAATTCAATATTTTTCATTTTACTAAAGAAATTAGATTAATTATGCAGTAAACATATGGTTACTCTCAATTATTGCATGCTCCCTACCATGAAATTTTGCAAGCCCTCTTATACATCTCCTTGTATATTATCACTGAATTCCTTGGTGAAGTGGTTGTCTTCATGAATGAGAAAAACTCATCCATCATGTCAATATGTTTCTGCCCCTTAGTCTGTTTCAATACTACAGAATTTTGTTCTGGTACCGTCTTGTTCCAATACTATCTGTTCTGATACCATTACTTATCTGGTATTGATGCCAAGGTGATATGATCTTTGTCCTGTGCTTAACATCATTTTCACTTTAGTTAATTGGAGGTATGAGATAATCTCTTCATGTTATTTCTATCAAGGATCATTTAAGTCTTGTGTTGAATTGTTTTCACTCTCATGTGCATCTTCCTCCTACATTTCTACACTCAACCCTAAATGAATCATCCTTGCTATCCTTTAATAAGATATTTTCACATTTATCTCTATATGATAATGGGTGCACTTGTCTTATTACCTCAGCATTTTGAAGAAGTGATTTCTAATTTAAATATCCATTGCAAAGGGGTGACACCATTATGTCAAATACCAACCTAGTTGATTCAAACAAGTTTTTATCCAAGTTTATCTTTACAAGTTTCTCTTGGGAGGTATTGATGAAAACCTCATGTGGTGGACTGCCCTTGCAAAACCGCAATGAACTTTCATGAGAACCCTAATAGGATTAACTAGAGGTACCTCTTAGTCATTATCCGATATGTTCCATTATACATTGAATAGTTGAGATTTAAGTTGAATGTGGATGATGTCACCCTTGGGATAATTGAAAACAATTAATTATGTGCCTAATAACTCTAAAACACTCTCGTACCACCTGCCTTCCTTATACTCTAAAACTGTCAATGAACAATATACATCATTCTAAATCTTTTGAGTAATATAAAGGAAGTATCAGGAAGTACAAGTAAACCCATCGGGGTACTGAAAAGGCCTGCTGGCAGCGGGGCCATGCTTGTATGGTACTAAGGTAAACCCGATAGAGTACTGAACAGGCCTGCTGGAAGAGGGGATATGCCGGGTAAAGGGAGTTGAAAAACATAAAGTGGCACACCTAAAACTTAACAAAAAACCTTGGGTCTCATTCTAAAGAATTATCACAGCTAGGCTAGGAGACGACCTTTATATCTCTCAGATGATGTTCTTAAGAACCTTCAAGTATCCACTTTAGAGTTCTATCTTTAAAATAAATAGGTTTGCATGAGAAGTGGGACCCTCAGTATGTGTAATTCACCTTACCTAAGAAAGAAGAGCTTCATCTCTAAAAACTTGGATAAGAAACGAGTTAATCATATTGGGATGTATTCTTTTATGTGTTCCTCTCTTCAAATGAGATCTAAAACTATGAATATATCACTTTTATTTTAAAGGTAATCTAGGCCGAGGGGGGGGGGGCTATTAGTCAAAGTCATTATGAAAACTCTTGGCCACTATCTACCATCAATTTTGAAATTTTGAAGATCATTGTTGCATGAGGACATGCAATGACTTAAGCATGGGGGAATGTTGAGTCTTAGTTTTGACACTTTTAATGTCCTATATTACCCTCTATCTGAGCCTATTTTACCTATGCTATGTGTATACAATTGACTGTTTACTCCATAAATACGTTTGATGACCTTGTTCATGTGCATAGAGAGGTAACTTATGATTAAGGCATGATTTGTTTAGTTTTGTTGAGTTAATTCGATTAAATGGTTGATTTTTCATGATCCTAATAATTTGATCTTAAGAAGCATTTATTCGGTACCAATAGACCCGCACAACATTGATATGGTATGAACAGAACCACATAACATTGATTTGGTACTGCCCTGTGATATTCCGGTACCAGCCTGTGTTACTTCGGTACCATCCTGTGCTATTCCAGTACCATCCTGTGCTATTATGGTACTAGTGAAATTGTGTTATTCCAGTACCAAACAACCGCAACTATTCTGGTACTCAAGATTACGACTGTGTGTATTCCAGTACCAAATCGCTATTTCTAGAAATCACTTGTTGAACGAGGATGAAGTTCGAGATTTCAAGAAATCAATTGAATCGAAGCTTCTAAATCAATTTTCAAGATCATGATAGACTTCATCACTCATGCACTTTATTTCATGAGGATGAAGTCCATCCCTAAAGATTCGACATGAATTGCCAATCATAATATTTCAAAAACAGTTTGATGCTTATCCTTAGATCTTGATCGTATTGGCTCACCTTTTTTATAAGGGATGTTGTATAGAAGATAGGATAGATGTGTATTGATGTAATGAAGCAGTGGCAAGAACATAATGATACATATTTCCATACTATACGAGATGATGAGCTGCTGATTAAATTTATCATTTGAAGAAATACAAATGATCTGTTATCCAATTTCTAGGTATGATTAGAACGTTTTAGCCTGTTATCTTTTTAGAGGTACCTTGTTGGTTCAGCAAGGGCCCATTGTCCCAACTAAGGTAAAACTTCTTGTACATGCTTTGTGTGATTATGTAAGTGTGAAAATTTAACAATTGTGTTTTTTCAATAATTTTAAATGCATTTTAGATATTAAACACAGAATTACTTGCTTTTGAATCAACGTGCACAATTAGTTTCCTTTCTATTTCTGTAGGGTAACATTTAATTGTTTGATGTGTGGGATTGTTAAGAAAATGTTATTCTGAGTGTGAGACAGTAGTGTTATTAGTGGGTACAGGAACAATAGGACTTCATCTTTTACCTTCATGTTCCATAATGAAGCCTCTCAATTATATTGACTATTTTATGTACTACACAGGTTTGATTGAACATAATTGAGTTATGATTTGAATTTTGTTTAAGAGTGACTGGAGTTGATTGTTAATCATTGTTTTGATTGCTACAAGAAACAATATCTTAAGCTCATCTCTCTAATTCATAAGCCTGGAATGAATAGACTTGTTCCCTAAGGAAGAACCTTTTGATTCATTGTTTGTTTGAGAAGTTTGTTATCGATTTTATCTTCTAAGTTTGAAGTTGTGTGAAGCATTTAGATATCTTAAAACAAAGTGTTAATTACTAATTGGTTTAGTTGCTACACGTGACAGATTCAAAGTCCATATTTTTATTTCATGAGCCTGTAAATGGACAGATTCATTACCTGGGAAAGAACCTTTAGATCACATGCTTTTTGGATTCTGTTTACAAGTTTTGTTTTCTGATCTTTAATCTGTGTGAGGAAGATAGATTAAAAAGTGTGAAAACAGAGTATTTTGTTATTGATGGTTTTCTTATCTAAGCTATACTAAACAAACATAGGAACCTATCTGTTATCGGCCCATATAGTGCATCAACTCTACTGATTATGAATCCTGGTTGATAATTTATGTTTGGTAATATATTATGCAAATAATTGCACCAACATTAACCATGGTAAATCCATTATCATGCTCAATAACAGTTCTTTCAGGATCACGTTCATGCATCTGTACCCTGTACCATTTCACCTCAAACAAAACTATTTTAAAGGAATTAAAATCACACTCAATTATATCCTCCAAATTCCCATAGTACCTATTCTCAGTTTCTTCTGGATTTCTATCACTTCTAGAGGAAATGTTGGTGACCTTAAACACTGCAGTTATCCCACAAACTGAGGTTTTCATCTTATAATCCAACATTTTGATATGAAATTTATGACCATTACACCACGTAGCCTTGTGATGTTTCAACTGCAACATGGACACCAAGTAAAAAATACATTGCCAATTAATAAACCTCATATAGGACTTAATGCATATATATTTCAAAAATTAAACAAACCAAATACATTGAAAAGTTGGGAAATAACTAGGAAAATGTGGGTAAACAATTTACTTGCCTATTTATCTTTTAAACCAAAGGCTAAATCAACTTCCCTTGACGTAAGATCGGGAAATTGATCTCGATGACGATGTGTTGTTTTAATCATGTTACTCACCCCTTCCCATGATAACCTACCGGAGTATTCTTCAATATATTCTATCCAATGCTCCATCCAATCAAGGTTGTTTGCAATGTATAAATGTAAAGCATCCCACTCTTGAGAAACTATATGATAAGATAACAATTTAATATCATTAATTAGCTATTGTCAATAAAGGAATAGTTTAATATAGTTCAATATGCAGGAATAAAAAATATAAAAAATCAATATGATAAAATAAAATTAGAAAAATAAATGTGTAATATATTAAATCTACGTCAACATCTAATAATTACCATTCAAAATCCTCATTTTACCTTTCCCAAATAGGACCTCCCCTTCAAATTTGTTGATGGAGTCGAGATGCCAAATGCGAGGCACATTCATATTTTCTACTAATTTAGGTAGATATTGACTAATATACATCATGCATTATATACCATATATCCCTCAACCATAGAACCCTCAGGACGTGTTCAAGGTCTAACAAAAGCCTTCAATGACTTCAATTGCCTCTCCACCATCCACATCGACTTTGTGTGTAGTGGTCCACATAATTCAATCTCCTTAACTTGGTGTATGAGGTAGCGTTCTTGTGCATTGAAAAATGTTGGAGGTAGATATTGTTGCATTTGACACATTAGTCAAGGAATTTCTCTCTTCCAATACCTTATATCTTCTTTATGGATTTTTTTGATGAAATCCACCTACAAATGTCGATGCAATAAAATAATATCAAGGCATACATAAATTTTCAGATAAAACATAATATGTCAATAAGTTCTGCTACAAATCACATAAGAAGTACATTTTCCATATAAAACATTACTTACCTCATGTATTTTCCAAGTACATAAATAATTTGTTTTATGTTGTTGTCAAAGTCGTCTGGGAGAGATAAAGGTAGAACATACTGTAACAAAAAACAAATAATTATTATTTGTTTCCAAAAAATGTGTACCAATAAAGAAATATATTATAACCTACTAATTACCTTAATGAATGTATGTCAGTCATGTGTTTTAAACCTACCAAAATCACCTTTTTTCATTAAGATATTATGTATGTTCGACGAAAACCCCATCGGAAACCTAATTTTTCGAATGACCTATTTTACAATATTATTTTGTTGCTCCGTCAATAACCAAGGAAGACTAGTATTCTATTCACGGCCATCACCATTATAATTAATAATAATACTTTGCAATGTGTGATTAGCTTCCTGGATGTCACTACAAATCTTTCCAATTCTCTCTTTGTCAGTCCTTCCATCTAATATTCACCATAACAATTATGTTATGTTCTTCCCGATATGCATTGTATCAAACAAATGAACTATTTGTAGGTGCTTGTAGTATGGCAACCTACTGAATTGCATAAAGTAACTTTTCATTCCTCGTGGAAGCCCATTTGTGCCTTAACGACATTCATCAAACATCAACAAATTTAAATTAATACTAATTAATCAAACAAAATGAAATTTTCCTAATAAAATTAACCAAAGATTTATATAATATATCATACATAAATAATTTGCATACCTTGACGATTTCTAATATATTCCAACTTCCATAGGTGAGGTGTCATTCTTCATGGTTTTTTTCCATTCTCTTCTTTACCATTGAATTTTTCTTTGTTTGTAGTTCGATAACGATGATTCTTAGGTAAAAAGTGCATATACTCATCAAACACTTCCTTTCCTAAACTCCTTGAACGACGAGATTTTATCTTGGGACCAAAAACTGGGCATGCAAATTTACCCTTTGTTTGAATACCTACCAGTTATATGAATTAATGTAGCGAATTAGAGTTACAATTTTTAATAATGCATGATATTTTCAATAAATAAATATAATATTAAATCACAAAAGAAAGTAACAATATACCACAAAAATGTGTTAACTCGAGAGCATCATGAATTGTCCATGATAGTATTCCATGGAATTGAAATCGTTTTTTCCCTATTGGTCTAGAGATGTCATACATAGTGACGCCATCCCATAACTTCAACAACTCATTGATAAGAATCTCAATATATGTGTTCATATATTTAACCTGGTACTTACCTAATTGGTTCAACATACTTCATGATTAATTATACTTATCTAGATGTCGTTATATATAAAAGACATAATTACCATGCACGAAACAAAGAACTGAAATATTTTGTCATACTTTAAAGCAAATAAAAGGTAATTAAATACCTGGAAAAATCATTGCCAACATTGTGCGCTCTCTCTTGATTGACATCCAAGGAGGAAGGTTATTGTTTATCACAAAAAAATGCCACACTGAGTACGTAGAACGAAGCTCTCCAAATGGATTGAAACCATCAGCTGCCAATGAAAGTCTAACATTACGAGGTTCTTCTTTAAAAATTGGCCACTTTTCTTCGATGTAATTCAATGCAGAACCATATGAAAGCATTCGAAGAACATCATCTTGTCTTCTGTCCTTTTCATGGAAATCCATAAACTTTGCTATACTTTGGCACCTGAACAACCGTTGGAAACGTGGAATTATCAGAATATAACGAAGAACTTTGCGAGGCACCTTCTTTGATGCTTTATCGGTTCAATATCTACTTATTTGACATTGTGGGCATTCATTTTATAATGCATATTGTCCATAGTATATGATATGATCATTACTACATGCATCAATAGATTGATACTCCATTCTAATTTATTTCATAATAACGAATATTTATCGATATGTGTGTGGCAAAATATTTGATGTCAATAATAGAAATTCACGTAACAATCTACAAAATTCAAAACAATAAGTCAATGTAAACAATATTAATAATCAATATCACATCCATACTTTACAAATTAGAAAACAATAACAATATAGGAAAAAATTGAACCTTTTAAGTATTTGTGAACATCCAGGCATAAATAATTAAAAAATTAAATACCTTATTATCTGTGTGAGGCATGTGTTTGATAAACCATTCAAAACATTAAAGTTCACCAACAACAATATAACAGATAGAATATTTTTTGTTGAGCCTTCATAAAGAGGTTGATGTGACTTCTCGAGTAGAGGATCAACATCATGACTATCATCCTGGTTGTCCTCATCCATTGGAGCAAATGTGTCTTGGATCAATCTATGTATCTCATTATCCTGATTTGTATCACTAACGTTGTTGTTCCTGAGTTTATACTTTAAGGCTCTAAAGTATACCGTCAAGGCATCCGAAAGATACAGAGAAATAAGGGGTAAAATATCAATGGTGAAGGGTAAATCAAAGTTGGTTCCTCAATTGTCTCTGTCTAGCTTCCCATTGTTCTTGGATGCTGATATCTCTCTTGATAACTACCCATGAACATTCTAACTCGACCCAGGTATTTTCTATTTGCAGGATGGTATTAAATAAGTTCAAAGCAATGCTAGTTTGATCTAGAAGGTCAGGTTCTATAGTAGGCTGTCTATTACTGGTGACAGTCATGAAGGGTAAAACTTTATTAAGTTATAAAAATGTTCAAAGATTTGTTACTTATTTTTTGAAAGATAAAAAGGAAAAGGAGTTTTTTTGAATTTAAAATAATAACACAATGACAGTAGAGGGCATTTCCTGTACTTGAAGTAATTAAGGGTGTTGAGGGTGATGGAATAAGAAAACGTAACACTGTTGAAAATATGAGGCTTTAATCATGAAAGAATCTCATATCATAACAGACGAAGAGAAAACAAAATGAAATTTCTAATGAAGAATAGGAAAGTAACCATCGAAATGACCTAGAGGTCTTGAAACTGTTGATAGCAATCACGGAGGAAAATCTGTAAATGATTAGATAATCAAATAAATTTCAAACTATAGTAGAAGTTCGTGCTAAATTGTAGCTTCTCATTCATTAGAAAGACATGAAAAGAAAGATGTTAAAAACAAAGTAAAGGAACACATAACTTCAAGTTGACAGAATTCAGAAACTCTTTTGTATTATCTTTATTGTTGTAAATCAGAAAAAATTCTAATACAATCAGCTCCAAAACAAAAAGCCTTTTTTCAATCTTGTGAAACTATATTTATATATGATCACAAAATTCTTTTTCTGTTTGTGATTAACTAACTTCTGAAGGCCAACGGTTACATGAATGAGCAATGTTGAACCATTTACATTTCTATCTTTATCTTCTTTGTTATTTCGGTGATGAAAACTTTCAAAATAGTACTTTATTTCTTTGTTGATGAAGTTCCTTCTTCTGTTTTGAGACAACGAATACATTTTCCCAGGAACTGCACCAAAACTCTAGGATCCTCTGAAACATCTTTCGCCTCAAATAGGAAGAAATTTCTCTGTAGTTCTGGTAGACGGTCTTCAATTATCTTTCTTGTGAACTCAATAGTTTATAACTTTAAGTTCGGCTTCACCATCCCTCTATCAATCTATGTGACATTAATTACCTTTATTTGTGAGATTTCTACTTGAATTTCTTCCAGATTCTCCTTGAAACTTAACTGATGATTTCCAATGTTAATTTCTCCTAACAACCCAGGAAAGTCATTTCTTCGAATGTTCAATGAAGCTTTATCTAGAAGGTTGAAAATTCCTTGGAAATCATCATTAAATTCTTTGGTTATTCTCTTGTTTTCGGCAAGGTTTGACTCACATACCTTGAGTATTATATCCTCTTTAATCTTCTCTGAAACAGATAACTTTTGAGTCTTTCCGACCTCCTCTTTTGCTGAAAGGGCCACTGCCTTTTGAAAAGTGGTTCTGGCTACTTTTGCTTCTTTCTCTTTTAAGAGTATACTATCAAAGGATTTGCTTGCCTCCTGAAAATAATTCTGAATAATTTCTAGCTTAGAGATCACTCCCTGTTGCTATTTTTCTATTTTTGCATGTATTTCTGACACCTAGGCTTGGAAAATTTCTATCATTACCACTTGATTTTGAATTGAACTCATCTTATTTTGTAATTGTTTATTCACTTATTCCTGGTATAGGAACTGTCCTTGACTGACCTGTATCTTTAGGTTCGCTTCAATTAAGCTTTCTTTTAGTATTTGAATCTATTGTATGTCACTGAATCTAGCTCGTTCTAGCCCTTTATTTATTTCTTGACTGATATCTCTTTTAGTCTCCTTTTATTGACTTTATAGCTGGGCTATCATTTGGTCTTTCTGTTGTAACCTAGTCCTTAAGCTACCTACAGAGTGTAAATTTGTTGATGCGAAGGCTCCTGTTAGGCGAAATATATGTCGTTGTAATAACGTTGTAGTACTTGCCCAACTATTTAATTGTCAACCTGGGGTACGTAAACTGATGAAGCACGTGCACTGTTTGTGCAGGACTGAAGTAGAACTAATCTAATCTAATCTATGTTGCTGAAATCAAACTAATCTAAGAAAGCATTGAAACACTAACTAGGAAAGCATGAAATTGCATAAGGGAAATACAACATGTGAAGAGTTAACAACAATGACATATGTGAGCTCACACAATAAGACGATGTTGAATTACATTACAAGAATCAAATCAATCTTCATGAAACAATAATGAAAGTATGAATCAATGAAACCAAGCTAAGAATCCCTTCCCTTCATCAAAAGCTAATCAAAATCTAATCTTCATTCTAATGATCTACTCTGATTCTAATCACATCCTAATTGAATTCTCATGAAGAGAGAGCACTCTCTTTTACATGAGAGCCTTGAAGAAAAGATAACCATCTCATAATGATAGATCCACTATTCTCTCAACCACTCTCAACTACTTTCCCATTATTACAAGATATGATCCCTTCAAATCCTCACACATATCTCTCATATATCTTAGATAAGATATTCTAACCAAATCTCCATGATCTTTTCCTTGAAAAGAGGCTTGAATAACTATCTCCTTTGGAATGATGGAAGAGATATTCGAGAAGTCTCTTTGAATTAATCATCCACATATTCCTACACATTACAAAGCTCACACATAATTGAGATATATATGAAAACATGTATATTTTCTAATATTTAATCATAAATTCACTTTTAAT
>JASDQU010310060.1:22626-48988 GCA_032191745.1 Picea mariana | reverse complement strand
CCACATATTCCTACACATTACAAAGCTCACACATAATTGAGATATATATGAAAACATGTATATTTTCTAATATTTAATCATAAATTCACTTTTAATACTAAAATGAATAAAGTGGAAAATAATAATGTGAAACCCAAATGTATTTATGAAAAAGATATGACGAAGGTTTAATAGGGCGATGAAATGTAAGGAATAGTGAAGGGAAAGGTGGATGAAAATACGAAATTTCTGAGCCCCAACATGCCCCCCAACTTAACTTGTTGCATGTCCTCATGCAACCATGCATGGATCTTCTCAAAAAAAAAATTGGCATCTGAATGTTGGCTTTGAGTAATGATAATGAATGTTTTCCGGGATGGGATTTACGTGAGTAACAATTGACATTTTCTTATGGTTGGTTCTTGTGTGACAACCATGAATATAAAGAATGTTGGTTCTTGTGTTAACAACATTCATTTCGTTACTTGTTCTCTTGCTATTATGATAATAGTTTTCCCATATTTTAGTTTCTAGTAACAGCTGACATTTTCTTATGGTTGGTTCTTGTGTGACAACCATGAATATAAAGAATGTTGGTTCTTATGTTAACAACTTTCATTTCGTTACTTTTCTCTTGATTTTATGATAATAATTGTACCCGTATATTCATTGGAAAAGATAAGCTATCAATGTGCATAAGAAATCATTACTGGGTATAAGAAAGCCTTTTCTCTATCTTTTATGAATCATGCCAAGGTGTAGATCAATGCATAAAGAAAAGTGCATCAGGGGATCGTTGGAAAAGAAATTTTGGGGAAAGTGTAAATGGAATGAAATCGAATGATGATAGTGGAAAAATGTGGTGGCTATGAATATAGTTCCCCCCCCCCCCAACTGAATCGGTTGCATGCCCTCATGCAACATAGTGTAGGTCATGGAGGGGAAAAGGAAATGAAGTGTGGCGAGGGAATTTTCCAAAATATTCAAGTCAGCATAGAAGGAATTTCATGATTAAAGTTTAGAAAACAACATACCTCCACTTACCCAAAATGTAGATGAACTATGCAATAGGAATGTAGTTGTTGCGGCTACTGGATTAGGAAATCGTGACTGGTACTGTAGCTGCAACTACTATAACGGCTGGGGAAAAGAAAATGTGACTGTGACTACTGGAAGATGGAAGGTGTCACTGGTGCAGGATCATGAAAATGTAGCTGTGAATGGCGTTGTTGTTGTAATGTGAAAGATGGAACTACTGTAGGATCATGTGAAAGGTGACTGTTGCTGTAGAAGCACTACTGCAACTGCAACTGCGGGAACTACTGTAACTGCCATAACAGCGACTGCTGTAATTGTTGTAACGATGACTGTTGTAATTGTTGTAACGATGATTGTTGTAATCGACTATAACAACGACTGTTTTAATAGCTGTAACAATGACTGCTATAACAATGATTGCTGTAACAGCAACGGCTGGAACTACAACGACTGTCACTGCTAAATCAGAGAATGTGAAGTGGAGGAATCTGAACTGGTGCTAATGAATCATGGAAAAGAGAAAGTATGAAAATGTGGATCTGTCGTACTCTCATAGATCTGAGGTCATGTTGTTGTAACTGCTGAGGGAGTCATGAAAAAGTGCATAGTCTTCACCTTCTACAAAACCCAATGGTACAATCCTAGTCATGCGAATAAATGTGTCGATGTCGAGCATGAAAAGAAATCATTGGATTACCATCCATTGATGAATGTCGTTAACCAATGCGAGGAAAACTCACCATTGATGTCAATGAGTGCCAAGGTACCTGAGTACATCTTGCAAAGTGCGAATAGAGGGGTTGGCGTCAAGCTACTTGCAAGATCTAACAATCAAGGGACATTGATGTCTTCCCATGATTGTTAGCGAGAGAACTTTCCATTAAGGCATGGAAGACTCTAGGTACTCAAAAGGAACTCTAGTCTATATCCCAGATAAGGTGTTGAGGTCGATGGGGCAAGACTTGTTGAAAGGTGGGCCTTAAGGAATCCCACATCAGTCAACGTGAGTTTGTACAAAAAGATTTGGTAGGACTATAAATGAAAAGATCTCACGGTCAAGCAGTGTGGAAGGCAATGTAATCATGGAAAGGGAACTGAATGGTTTTATTTGTATGGAAAACTGAAATGGAAAAAGAAGGCAAAAATGAATTGAAAGGGATAAAGGAATGTATGCGATTCAGAGAAAAATAGGCATGTGTGAAGTTGTGACTAATAAGGTGATGGGAGATAGGCTTCAGACATGGATGAATAATGTGCGTTTGAAGGAAAAATAGGGATAAGAATGCATGATGCAAATGGGTTATGAAAGGTTTCTGTGTAACAGCAAGCGTCATGATGTTTATGATGAGTAACAACTCCGTCAAGCTGTTGATCAAAGCATGTTTGTCAAAAGTTTATGATTCTTGAAAAATCACAGCAACAACAAATGCAATCATCTTTGAACCTGTAAAAGGTTATCATTTTCCTGTTGCCCTTGCATACTTGTTTGTCTTTGATTGTTGCGACAGTGACTCAAAGAAAACATATTAGTGTTAAGCATAAAGAAACATGTTTTGATTATCGTTTTCAGGAAGTGAGTGAAAGGTCCATTTGCAAGATTTTTATGATTTTATAATTTTTTATTTTATTTATTTATTTTTATCATTTTTATGGTTTTTGTTTTATTTGTATAATACACATCAAAATACAAAAATCATGCTAAAGGAAAACAATAAGAGTATGGTCTCAACTTCATCAAAAAGAACAACACTATAGGGTCGTCTCCTTACTGTTTCTGTTAGCTGGCCAGCAACGACGCCAAAATTGTGACTGCTATTTCTGTAGCAAAATCCCCTTCTTCAAGATTTTGTCCATCTACGATGATCTTATTCTTTTTTATCATCGTGTTTCCTCTTGGATGCATTTCCTGTTTCAAGATAGCCTTCCTCCTTTTAGTAAAAAAATAGTCAGATGAAGGAATTTCGTCTCTAGAAATAGGTTCGAGATCACTGACATATAAAGCTTCCATCTAGGGGTTTCCGTAAGTATACTGCAAAGGATTCAAAGAAGTAATAGGTTTTTCAAGCTCTGTCGATGTCGTTCCTCCTACTTTTTTGGGAAAGTTCTCAGGGATTTCTGGGGATGTTTCCAACTCCTTTCCTTTCCCTGACTCTGAGTTCTCGGTTTTTGGAACTTTTATTCTTTGTGAAGGCATTTCAATCTCCTTAGGATTTTCCTTTGTATTTGTTTTATCCTGTAACTCTGATTCAAAACCTAGGGGAGGTTCTTCTTGCTCTAGAGGGGGGGTCATGGATTGACCTTGCAATATCCTCGGTAAACAACCTCGTCTGTGACTTTGGAAAATCATAAAACTGGTCTGTAAGTCAGGTGATGATGTCCGTACTCTGTTTAATACCTCCTCGTAGGTTTTGACCTCTTTGAACATATCATCATAAGCAGACTTTTCGTGTTCATAAGCTTTCATACCATAGTGTATCAAGTGTTTGTTCACTAGTTGATAAGGGTCGTGTTTTTTGTGCTCAATATTTACCAGTTTGACTTCTTCGAGCGCTTCTGCTTCCACCTTGGAATGGCCCAAGTTTTGTAATGAAAATTTCCTGATATGCACATGGAAGATTGGCCAAGACTTCTTTTGAGCCACCTTTATCTCTATTCCGATACCGACTTTCACTATTTGGTGCGCTACTTCCCTACACACCAGTCTTTCTGGGAGGAATTTGGAAGCGCGTGAGGAGGGATTGAGCACCCATAAACCGTGATGTAGGAGAATCTTTCTTCAATGAACCAGTCGACTATTGCCCTAAGGTTTTCTGAAACTGTCTCAGAGATGCGAGGAGGGTCACAGCCATAAAACATTTTATGCATTAGTATTACTATGAAATGACAAATTTCGTAAAATGAATTTTTAGCATTTTCTTCCCATAGCTTCGAAGGATACTCGTGAATGGGTTCGAAACAGGTTATGTTACAACTCCAATTCATCAGAGGGAATGGAGTCATAAAAAAATTTGCATCCATGATGTATGCCGACATGTAAAAGGCCACTGGTTGACCTTTGGATCTTGCAGCTTTGTAATTTGAAACCTCTTTGGCTAGGTTATCGGATAAAATCTTGCTCCAGTTAAAACTATATCCTTCTTATGCTTCCTCTAAAAAGGGCACCCATTATGTGGGGAAATGACATGGTTTCTTTTTGCCGAAGAGTCTACACAGCATCATGGCTACAAAAACCATGTACTCATTCAAAGAAGTTGTGGCATAAGTTTCGTGGGTATCGGCCCTAAATTTTGATGGGCATCTCCACCATCCTTTGATTAAATCATGGTAGGTTTGGTCTACCTCAGTACATTCCTTTCTTTGAAATTCAGCTATAAATTTGGCATTGTGTATGTATTTAGGATTGGGTGAGAGTTTGTACATTACTTGGATATGTTTAGGTTTGAATGAGTCGATAACAACCTCCTAATCATTTAAAATTCTTCTCATCGGAATGTCAATCTTCTCTAAATCCCAACCGATCATGTCGTTGTACGCCATGAGCCATGGGCGTGCTACAATCTTGTGAAAATCTGATTCTTCTATGTATCGAAGGTGATTCTTAGAATCATTAAGGGAATTTTTGATTTCGTAGTCCAGAATTTCATAGATTTGTCTCCAGGATTTGACTGAGTCAATAGCATGTGGTGTGGTATCATATATGACGTCTCCCTCTCGGCCCCAAATCTCAGTTGTATCTTCATTCTTCTTGGGTGCCTTCTTTGGTGCCATAACTTTCATATTGGAGTGAAAACCTGTCACAGAAGAGAGGTGTATAAGCTTGGCTGGATGGGACTTACTCCTGATAGAGAAAACAAGAATAAGGTTCAAAACACAGCCCTTAAATTTTCCTTTAACTCATTTTATGGTGAAGGTACTGACGCAACTGACAAGAACTTAATACCTTTAATGCAGAGAATATTTCTGAGATACGCATTTGTGTCACATAAATCATCCATTATCCGTTATTAATCTGGTTGTATTTCAGTGTTTCTAAATTCAAAATTCGAAAGATCTCATTCAACGAAACCCGAAATATGAAAATACCTAAGAAGTTTAATTACCGTTAATCGTGTTTTTAAACCAGAGTTAGTTCAGTTTAAACGTTGATTATTTAGTCAAGACTTCGTGTTTCAGGGTTTCGGGGATCTTGCCTACACGAGGTATGTCATCGCTAAACCCTGAATACTGAAATCACGATGAGATTAAGTTTAGGCCTTAACTTTCGTATTGAGTCGGTACTTCACGTTTCGGGATTTCGAGGATCTTGCTTACATGAGGTATGTCATCACTGAACCCCAAATACCAAAATCAAGATCAGATTAAGTTAGGCCTTAACTTTGGTATTGAGTCAGGACTTCACGTTTCAGGGTTTCAGGGATCTTTCTTACATGAGGTATGTCACTGCTAAACTCCGAATCCCAAAATTGTGATGAGATTAAGTTAGGCCTTCACTTTGGTATTAGTGATTTAATTAATCAAAATCGATAACTAACTTACCTAATTCGGGAAATCAGGGATCGTGATTTCACGACTCGATATGAATTGAAAACGTATTGCTCTGAGTGAATCTGAATCTCGAAAGGTTAAAAAAAAATGTTAATCAACTCCTTTAAGGTTTTAATTTATCATGATTAATAAGTACTTTACAGAACGTGCGTCGAGACTTTTTAAAACACTTGGGTTTTTTCATTTTGTTATCTTCTTAAAAAAATAAATCCATTTCATGATTTCAGTACCGGCTTTTGGCACTAATAGCAAGGATTATACCTTATGAAAAGCTTAATCCTGGGAAGAATTGTTTTTTAGTCCTGGAGATAAAAACTTGTTAAGATCTGGTTTCAACATAGGCTCTAATTGGGGATCTCGTCTCCTTGTGGGACAAGGAGGACAAGTAGACTTAGTGCCTTTATTGGGAAAATGGGGTCATTTATTTCAATCGGTGAGACATAGTTGTAAAACCCAACCAGGAGGATAAAGATTCCAACCTTAGATTCAGAAAACTTTCAAGATTTAAACATTCGACAATCTCGAGGTAGGCTCACATAGATTTCCTATTCTAAAACCGACCTTAGATTTGTGCGAGATAATCGAAACAAGATTAGCCATTCCACCAATTTTTATTTGATCATATTTGCACCAAGGGACTCTTAGAGTGTAATCTTGAATCCCATAATCTTAAAGTGTAATCTGGTTGAAAGAAGAAAAATTACCAGAGCATCTTGCAATTCATGTATAACAGCCTTGTTAGCTATGTAGACATTGCTTCACTGCCAACAAGCCTATTTAGTACCCCGGTGAAGTTATCAGGTTTCCCATATTGAATTTTCTTTCACCACTTCATTATTTTTAGCATTTAAATGCTGAGATGAGGGCAATCATATAATGAATTTCCATTCATCATCTCTTTATATTAGATGGGGGCAATCAATAATGAATTTCCTTTCACCGTCCATCTATATATACTTTTGTTATGAAGTGGGGCCAATCAATAGGTATGTAACATACTCAGGGAAAATATATTGCTTGAATTTTTTACAGCAAAGGTCTGTCAACTTATTTAAAAAGCTCTGGGTTAATCTTCTTTTTGGCCTTTAGACACTTTAACTTTAGGGAGAATCTCGGGGAAAACTTATTAATATTTCTTAGGGACTTTCCTTGAGCGAAAACGATCATTTTATTTCTGCTAGAATGACTAAAAAGGTTAGGATTAGCCCATACATACTTCCGGTTCAGCCAAAGTTTAGGAGAAACATAGAGTTTTACCTATCCTCACTTTGAAAGTTAATCTGAATGTTTCCGAAATTAAGATGTGACATTTTCTTCTTCTTCTTTTTTTTTTTAGGTTAATGGGAAAAAGTCAGGGTTGGGTGAAGAGTAAGCTTGATAGTGATCGAAGGGAAAAGGTAAGAGAACCTCAGAAACTTAGGAATGCCAACGGTTATCATTTATATATGTGTGTGTGTGTGTGTGTGTGTGTGTGTGTGTGTGTGTGTGTGTGTGTGTGTGTGTGTGTGTGTGTTTTATTATTTATTATTTATTATTTATTTTTTTTAAGTATTTCCTTAACTATCGCGAAATTTAGTGTCTCGCTCATTGGTACCTCTTAGGACATTTTTAACTCAGGTTCCCAGGTCAGAGTTCATACCGTAGTAGTTTAGTGTATTTATAGCCAGAAGACTGTTTACTTATGATTATTCATGAAGAATACCCTTTTAGTACAGTTGATCTCTTGAGTCCTTGACGCTTTTCCTGCAAATAAGATGACTTGATAACTGTCAAAAACTCACACAAATTTTGTGAACTACTAGATCTTGAACTATTTTGTATTTACATTTTCTAGGAAGAATTTTTTTTTTTTTTGACAAAATAAAACTTACCGAAAGCAATGTAACTATAAAGAAAACCTGAAAACAAACCGGTATGTACAATGAGAGTTCAGAAACATATTATTGCATGTAGTGTTTAAGGTATCACCCATTTACAGGGGCGCTCAGAATGTCTCCATCGATATTTTCTAATGAAAAATGATTTTTTCCCTTTGAGGACAAAATTCTATAGGGGGCAAACCAGATCAAATCAAACTTGTTGTGTTTGCCAGTTTCTTCTCTTCTAGCTTCCCATTTTAGCACCAGATCTCCAGGGAGGAAATCCTTTTCCTTAGCCTTTTGATCAAATAAAGCCTTCATTTTATCCTAATATCTCTGCAACTTTTCGTTTACTTCAGCTCTATTTTGCTGAACTTCAACCAGCTGGTTTGCTCTCCTGGTAATGTCATTAGGTTCTTCATTTGAATCTTGCCAAAGCTTCATTACTGGTAGAGAAAGATTGATTGGTAAAATGACATCAGTGCCATATACCATCTGGAAAGGGGACATCCCAATTACCCTTTTAGTACTTATCCTATTGGCCCATAGAGCGTATTTCAAATGGATATGCCACATTTTCTTGTTCTCAGTCAAGATGTTTTTTATCAAGGTTGTCAGAATTTTATTAGATGACTCAGCTAAACCATTGCCCCATAGATAATAAGTTGTGGAGTGTCCTAATATGATGTTAATTTTTTGGAAAAAACTTATCATAGCCATTGATTTAAATGCTTCTGCATTATCGGTGACTATCTTTCAGGGACATCCGAATCTGGATAAAATATTTTCTTCTAGAAAAGTGATTACTACTATGTCAGTTGTGTTTCTCATGGGAATAGCTTCCACCCACTTAGTAAAATAGTCCATTGCAGTTAGAATCCACTTGTGTTGAGAACTGGAATGTGTATGAATCTCTCCGATGAAATCAAGGCCCCATTGCTAAAAAGGAGCTTTGGTTTTAACTGGAACTAGAGGTAAAGATGGGACTTTTTGTTTACCTGTAAACAACTGGCAGGGAGTACAGGTTCAGACTTTGGTGTTTACATCTATGAATAGTGTGGGCCAGTAATATATGGATCTTAATATTTTATAAGCTGTGGCTCACCAAGCATGGTGTCCTCCACACATTCCCTCATGGAACTCATTTATAACATTTTCAGTTCTGGTCTTGACTAAACAGCTCAACAAGAAACCCAGGGGATCTTTCCAATATAATTTTTCGTCTATAATACAATATTTTATAGCATGTAGCTTTAGTGTCCTGGCTTTAGATGGGGTTAGTTCACTGGGACATTGAAGACTCAATAGGTAAGAAACAATATCACAGTACCAGACTAAAGTAGAAAACTTGTCTTCTATCTCAAATGTAGGTGTAGCAAAATCGTGTTCATTTATCTCTAGGAAGTCCTCATCTTCTTGCATCTGATTTATTCCGAGTGCCTACAAGTTTGACTTGACCAACAATTTTTCCAGACCTTGGCTTTTAATGAGTTTTGTTGGTTTGACTTCCAGATCGAACTCCTGAATCTTAGCTATCCATCTGCCTCTTCTCCCATCACTATCCGACTGAACCAGTATGTCTTTAATAGAGCTTGTAGGAACATAGGCTATGATCTTCGAGTGTAATACGTACGTTCTGAAAGCGTTGAGAGCCTTCACCATTGCGTAAGCTTGTTTTTCTAGTATATTATATTTCAACTCAGCATCTCTCAGACTTTTACTGAAAAAGGAAATAGGGTGTTCAAATCCCTCTTCATTTTTCTGTAACAATACAACGAGGATAGTGTGTTCGGAAGCGAAGGAAAAAATCAGAAACTCTTTTGTGTAATCAGGACTTGCCAAGACTGGTGCTTCGCTGATAACTTTCTTGATTTGTTGAAAAGATGCTTTGGCTTCACTTTTCCACTTTCTCTCACTGTTCTTTTTCAACATATCTATGATCAGCTTCACATTTTTGGCGAAGTTAGGGATGAATCTTCTCAAGAAATTTATTTTTTCTAGGAAAGACTGAATTTCTTTTACATTTCTAGGGATGCTTATAGTGTCTATTACTTCAATTATTTTGGGATAGATTTTGATTTCATCTTTAGACACTATATGACCTAATAGCTTACCTTCTTGCATAGAAAAATAAGATTTTTTTGGATTAAGGGACAAACCAAATTTATGACATTTCTCGAAAGTGTGCTTCAGGTGCACTAGATGTTCTGCATCAGATTTTGAAAAAATAGTCAGATCATTAAGATAAATAACAACAAATTTATCTCTCTCACCCACGAAGGTGATGTCCATGGCTTGCTGGAAGGTTTCCCCTGCATTTATCAAGCCGAAAGGCATTTTATTGTACATGAAGGTACCCCAAGGGGTAGTGAAGGTCATCTTTTCCTTATCATTTTGGTGTACTGCGATCTGATTGTAACCAGAAAAACCATTAATCATCGACATTCTGTTAGCTCCAACTACTTTCTCTAAAACATGGTCCATCTTAGGTAATGGGTAATTGTCTTTGCATGACTATTGGTTCAGGTTTCTAAAATCGACACAGAGTCTGATTTAACCACTTTTCTTTCTTACTGGGACTAAATTAACCACCCGCTCAGAA
Organism: Picea mariana; assembly: GCA_032191745.1. Lineage (NCBI taxonomy): Eukaryota > Viridiplantae > Streptophyta > Pinopsida > Pinales > Pinaceae > Picea > Picea mariana. The sequence goes on along the minus strand of JASDQU010310060.1, from coordinate 38,965 downwards.
TGTCTTAGTGGGATGATGATTTTGGCATCCAAGAGTTTTTTAACTTCTTTTTCTATTACAGGTAGCAACATAGGGCTTATTGGTCTGAGTTTTTGTTTAAAAGGCTTGACACCAGGTTTCAAAGGAATTTTATGTTCGATTATAGAAGTATCATAAGTTCTCAGTTCATCATAAGACCAAGCGAAAATGTCTTTATATTTTCTAAGCAATTCAACATATTTACTTTTGGTTTCATGGGATAGGTATTTGGACAATTTCACCAATCGATGATTTTCTTTGGTACCTATGTCACAGTCCTCAACCTCTTCAGGCTGAGGTTGTAAAGTGTATCTTAAATGGATGTCATCTTGATTGAATAGTCATTCCAAGGGAATCAGGCCCTTGGGAATTTGGTTATTTTTTAGAACAAGCATTCAATGATTAGCGATTTTATCATGGAATTCTTGGGGGTCCTCCCCTTCCTTCATGATCCAAATAGGATCATTTTGGTTTTCTTGGTCAGCATGCCTTTCGACAAACTTGTCTATTGATTCTAAAATTTTGCGAAGTTGTTCGTCGTCCTCAAAAACTTTCCAATGCTATATGTTTTTCGGTATAGAAGGTCTGTGTCTCATTTGTATGGGTACTTTAGTTTAAAAGTGGTGGGAGGTGTGAATGTTGAGGCTTCTTTGGCTAAAGCATCAGCCTGTTGATTTTCAGTTCTTGGAATGAAGTGAACCTTGACAGAGGAGAATAAATTTTCAATCAGATCCCAGACGCAATTCCTGTAGGACCTCAACCTAGGATGTTTGTCCTGGTACTGTCGGTTTACCTGTTTTACGATAATCTCGGCGTCACCAAAAACTTCAAGGTTTTTTATTTTCATTCTCCTAACGACTTCCAACCCTAACACTAAGGCTTCATACTCACATACATTATTAGTGTGGTCCACATTCCACTGTAGCCTATAGGAAAAAGGGATTACGAATTGATTATTAGGAGCCACAAGAAGTGCCCCAGCTCCAGCTCCAAAGTAGGATGAAGCGCCATCAAAAAACATCTTCCACACACCAGTGCTATATACATATTTTTTAATTTTTTCTTTTTCTATTTTCTCTTTTGTACAAATTTCATCTGTACTTACATCAATATCATCATCAATGGATAAAATACAATTACCTAAATCTTGATCAACAATATATACAGGGTGGTTATTCGGGTTGTGTGGATCACTTACCGTGAATGCCAACCTAGTTTCTTTGTATAGGCGCGTGTACTGTCCTCCAAAAATTATAATCGTAGCATACGTCATGTCAAGCTGGAGGGATCCTCCAAGCTTGGCACCCCAAGACCTAGATAACAACATACCGTATTTAGGGATATCGACAACCACTACGTCCATAAGAACGCTTTTTGCGGGTATTTGTGCCAAATTTACCACCAAGTCTTTAATCATGCCTATACATTTAACTTTTCGTGAATCGAAAGAATATAAATCTCCATAAGGTCGGGTGATTTCGAGACCCAATTTATCCATAATGTCTTTGGGCATTACATTGTAGGATGCTCCAGAATCTAGCATGCAGTTATGGAGTAGGTGGTCGAACAAGGTTAACATGATATAGAAGGGGGAAGCAGTGTCTTTGGCACCTTCAAAATGTGGACCAAAAACTATATTTGGCTTGTCATCTTCTAAGTTAATGACATCGGCTTGGCTTTCATCTTCTGAAAATCTAATCATCTTGGAAATTTGTTTCCTATATCTGGGTTTTTTTTCCAATTCGACAAGAGGTATAGGGATCTTGATTTTGTTTATTTCATTTTCTAGACTATAATTTCCCATGGCCTTGTCGCTCTCTATGTTTTGGGCTTCTATTCCTTTCTTTTCGGCTTTCTTTTGTGGTGAGGATTTGGTTTCACTCATAGGGACCTGTGTTTTCATGGCGGGTGTTCCCACTGACTTTGGCTTGACAGGTTGCATGTCAGGGGTGTTGGTTTTTGCAACCTAATTCTCAGCAGCCTTTGGAGCCGCTTCGTCACTTTCGCCCCTCGGTATGATATTTTTCGTTGGGGGTGGTTGGAAGATTCTTGGTCCTCGGTCTTAAATTGTATTTCTGGTGTAGTTCAACCATTATATCATCTGTGATACCCTGATAGGACAAATCTTCAGAAGTATTGTTGCTAACATCGTCTTTCGATCTATTTTCTTTATTTAAAGATTTTTCATAATCTTGTCTCAATAAATAGGGTGATTTACTATGATCACAAAGATTATTTATATCCTCATCTAACTGTTCAAAATCTTCTAGGTCTTCCTCTCCAATGAAGTTTTCACTCTTGAAGGGAGTTGGGATTTTTTTATCCTCATTCTTAATTAGTTTTTGTGGGGGTTGAGGATCAGGATTCCTTCTGAAATCCTTTCTAGGAAAATGATCCCTTTTTGACTTATTGAGTTCCATTTTTAAGATCTTATTTGACAACTCTCTAATTACCTTTTCCATATCGCCTATTTTATCTCCCGAGGATTTCCCCGATCCTGAGGATCCACCTTGTTCTTTGAATTTCTTACTTTCTTTGTTCTCGGTTTCTACTTTGGCTTTTAGTTTTCCTGATGCAATCATGTTCGATTCAATTTCTAGGGCATCATCTTTCATCTTGGTGAGATCTACTGATCTCCTTTCTCTCAATAAAAGAGTGAAATCGGGGTCAAAGGCTCCATCGAAAGTTACTTTCGCTGCGGGTTGAGAAGGTTTGACCTCGACCGATATTTTATTATACAACTTGTTAAACCTTTGAGTGAACTCAAGAACTGATTCTGAGTTTTTCTTTCTAAGGGCTCCAAATTCAATTAGGTAATAGAGGTGGTCTCTCCTTTCTCCCCATTTTCCGATAAAAGTGTTTTCAAGTTCTTCATAAGATCTTACAGATCCTCCTGTCAGGGCTCAGAACTAGGTCCTCACCTGTCCTTCGAAAGTCTAAACGAGGAGCCTAGAATAGACATCTCTGTGCTCGATTCCAGGGATGTCAGCAAATTGGTCAAAGAAATTGATATGTTCTTGTGTGGTTAAATCTCCTTCCCCTGTGAATTTGGGAAGGCTTTTCATGTAAATTTCAGGAAGGTCATGTAAGGGAACTGGGAGAAAAAGGGGGGCATATCTGGTAGCCACCTTAGCAAAGATTCTAGGAAGTGGTACTTGGCTACTTGTTTCTCCTCCTACGGCACCACCTGCGGCACCGCCTCCAGCTCCCCCGCCTCTGTGTGCAGCCATTGATGGATTTGAGACTGAAACTCGGAGGGTATGAGGAGAACACTCATAGAAGTTTGTTAGATTTTGAGTTGTGCTTGAATGTGATAGAAAGGTTGTGGGGAATTGGTTATCAAGGCACAGGGAACTAGAAAAAGATTGCCCAAGGAGAAAATAGCTCGTTTCTCCAGACTCATAAGATGAATATATCAGAGAATCAATGGGGATTGAATCAGGATACACAGGACATTTTTCAGAGTACTGGGTAGTAGGGATATATACTTTGGGAAAAGAGAACATATTGGTTTAAAGGGGGAGTGAGAGGGATCTCTCAAGTATTCCCTTAATGTTTGACTATGTAGAATCAGGTTGACAAATAGTATGTATGGGAGAAATGATTTGTCTAAGGGATCTTTGTGATTTAAAAATATTTTCTAGATCAGAAACTGGCGAGGTATATTTGTCGTTCGGGTTCTTCTTGGTGTTCTTTTGGATAAAATCCAGTTTACTTGTCATGGATTCGCCAAGTGAAAGATGAAAGTAGCCTTAGAAGGTTTTTTGATCTTTGTTCACTATCAAAGAAAGAAAGTGCCAATGTCGTTCTTCCCAGGGAAAAGATTTGTTTCTTCGCTCCCTAGAAGCGGCGCCAAAAAGATGTTGTTCCTGAGTTTATACTTTAAGGCTCTAAAGTATATCGTCAAGGCATCTGAAAGATAAAGAGAAATAAGGGGTGAAATATCAATGGTGAAGGGTAAATCAGAGTTGGTTCCTCAATTGTCTCTGTCTAGCTTCCCATTATTCTTGGATGCTGATATCTCTCTCGATAACTGCCCATGAACGTTTTAACTCGACCCAAGTATTTGTTGTTTGCAGGATGGTATTAAATAAGTTCAAAGTAATGCTAGTTTGATATAGAAGGTCGGGTTCTATATTAGGCTGTTTATTACTGGTGACAGTCATGAAGGGTAAAACTTTATTAAGTTATAAAAATGTTCAAAGATTTGTTACTTATGTTTTGAAAGATAAAAAGGAAAAGGAGTTTTCTTGAATTTAAAATAATAACACAATGACAGTAGAGGCCATTTCCTATACTTGAAATAATGAAGGGTGTTGAGGGTGATGGAATAAGAAAACATAACACTGTTGAAAATATGAGGCTTTAATCATGAAAGAATCTCATATCATAACAGATGAAGGGAAAACAAAATGAAATTTCTAATGAAGAACAGGAAAGTAACCATCCAAATGACCTACAGGTCTTGAAACTGTTGATAGCAATCACAGAGGAAAATCTCTAAATGATTAGATAATCATTTAAATTTCAAACTATAGTAGAAGTTCATGCTAAACTATAGCTGCTCATTCATTAAAAAGACATGAAAAGAAATATGTTAAAAACAAAGTAAAGAAACACATAACTTCAAGTTGACAGAATTCAGAATCTCTTCTCTATTATCTTTATTGTTGTAAATCAGAAAAACTTCTAATACAATCGGCTCCAAAACAAAAAGCCTTTTTTTAGTATTGTGAAACTATATTTATACATGATCACCAAATTCATTTTCTATTGGTGATTAACTAACTTCTGAAGGCCAACAGTTACATGAATGAGAAATGTTGAACCATTTATATTTCTATCTTTATCGTCTTTGTTATTTCGGCGATGAAAACTTTCAAAATAGTACTTTATTTATTTGTTGATGAAGTTCCTTCTTCTGTTTTGAGACAACAAATACATTTTCCCAGGAACTATACCAAAACTATGGGAGCCTCTGAAACATCTTTCACCTCAAATAGGAAGAACTTTCTCTGTAGTTCTGGTAGACGATCTTCAATTATCTTTCTTGTGAACTCAATAGTTTGTAACTTTAAGTTCGGCTTCACCATCCATCTATCAATCTGTGTGACATTAATTACCTTTATTTGTGAGATTTCTACTTGAATTTCTTCCATATTCTCCTTGAAACTTAACTGATGCTTTCAAATGTTAATTTCTCCTAACAACCCAGGACAGTCGTTTCTTCCAATGTTCAATGAAGCTTTATCTAGAAGGTTGAAAATTCCTTGGAAATCATCATTAACTTCTTTGGTTATTCTCTTGTTTTCGGCAAGGTTTGACTCCCATACCTTGAGTATTATATCCCCTTTAATCTTCTCTGAAATAGATAACTTTTGAGTCTTTTCGACCTCCTCTTTTGCCAAAAGGGCCACTGCCTTTTGAAAAGTGGTTCTAGCTACTTTTGCTTCTTTCTCTTTTAAGAGAATACTATCAAAGGATTTGCTTGCCTCCTGAAAATAATTATGAATAATTTCTAGCTTAGAGATCACTCCCTGTTTCTCTTTTTCTATTTTTTCGTGTATTTCTAACACTTGGGCTTGGAAAATTTCTATCTCTACCACTTGATTTAAAATTGAACTCATCTTATTTTGTAATTGTTTATTCACTTCTTCCTGGTGTAGGAGCTGTCCTTGACTGACCTGTATCTTTAGGTTCGCTTCAATTAAGCTTGCTTTTAGTATTTGAATCTATTGTATGTCACTGAATCTGGCTCGTTCTATCCCTTTATTTATTTCTTGACTGATATCTCTTTTAGTCTCCTTTAATTGAATTTGTAGTTGGGCTATCATTTGGTCTTTCTATTGTAGCCTAGTCCTCAAGTTAGCCTAGTGTAAATTTGTTGATGCGAAGGCTCCCATTATGCCTATTATTTCTGTAGTGAAATCCCCTTCTTCAATATTTTGTCCATCTACGATGATCTTATGCTTTTTTTTTCATCGTGTCTCCTCTGGGATGCATTTCCTGTTTCAAGATAGCCTTCCTCTTTTTACTGAAAAAATAATCAGATGAAGGAATTTCGTCTCTAGAAATAGGTTCAAGATCATTGACGTATAGAGCTTCCATCTGGGCGTTTCCGTAAGTAGACTGCAAAGGAGTCAAAGAAGTAATATGGATTCCAAGATCTGTCGATGTCGTTCCTCCTACTTTTTTGGGAAAGTTCTCTGGGATTTATGGGGATGTTTCCAACTCCTTTCCTTTCCCTGACTCTGAGTTCTCAGTTTCTGGAACTTCTATTCTTTGTGAAGGCATTTCAGTCTCCTTCAGATTTTCCTTTGTATTTGTTTTATCCTGTAACTCTGATTCAAAACCTGGGGGAGGTTCTTCCTTCTCTGGAGGGGGGTTCATAGATTGACCTTGCAATATCTTCGGTAAACAACCCTGCCTATGACTTTTGAAAATCATAAAACCGGTCTGTAAGTCGGGTGATAATGCACGTACTCTGTTTAATACCTCCTTGCAGGTTTTGACCTCTCTGAACATATCATCGTAAGTAGACTTTTCGTGTTCATAATCTTTCATACCACAGTGTATCATGTGTTTGTTCACTAGTTGATAAGGGTTGTGCTTTTTGTGCTCAATATTTACCAATTTGACTTCTTCAAGCGCTTCTGCTTCCACCTTGGAATGGCCCAAGTTTTGTAATGAAAATTTCCCGATATGCATAGGGAAGATTGGCCAGGACTTCTTTTGAGTTTCCTTTATCTCTATTTTGATACCGCCTTTCACTATTTGGTGCGTTACTTCCCTACACACCAGGCTGTCTGGGAGGAATTTTGGAAGCGCATGAGGAGGGATTGAGCACCCATACACCCTGATGTAGGAGAAGATTTCTTCAATGAACTAATTGGCTATTGCCCTGAGGTTTTCTGAAACTGTCTCAGAGATGCGAGGAGGGTCACAGCCATAAAACATTTTATGCATTGGTATTACTACGAAATGACAAATTTTGTAAAATGAAATTTTAGCGTTTTCTTCCCATAGCTTAGATCGATACTCGTGAATGGGTTTAGAACAAGTTATGTTCCAACTCCAATTCATCAGAGGGAATGGATTCATAAAAAAAATCGTGTCCATGATGTATTCCAACATCTAAAAGGCCACTGGTTGACCTTTGGATCTTGTAGCTTTGTAATCTAAAACCTCTTTGGCTAGGTTATCGGATAAAATCTTGCTCCAGTTAAAACTATATCCTTCTAATGCTTCCTCTAAAAAGGGCACCCATTCTGCAGGGAAATGACAGGGGTTCTTTTTGCTAAAGATTCTACATAGCATCATGGCTACATAAACCATGTACTCATTCAAAGAAGCTATGGCATAAATTCTGTGGGTATCAGCCCTAAATTTTGATTGGCATCTCCCCCATCCTTTGATTAAATCAGGGTAGGTTTGGTCTGCCTCAGTACATTCCTTTCTTTGAAATTCAGCTATAAATTCGGCATTGTATATGTATTTAGGATTGGGTGAGAGTTTGTACATTACTTGGATATGTTCAGGTCTGAATGAGTCGATAACGATCGCCTGATCATTTTAAATGCTTCTCGTCGGAATGTCAATCTTCTCTAAATCCCAACCAATCATGTCGTTGTACACCATGAGCCATGGGTGTGTTGCAATCTTGTGAAGATCCGATTTTGCTATGTCCCGAAGGTGATTCTCAGAATCATTAGGGGAATTTTTGATTTCGTAGTCCATAATTTCATAGATTTGTCTCCAGGATTTGATCAAGTCGATATCATATGGTGTGTTATTGGATATGACATCTCCCTCTGGGCTGCAAATCTCATATGTATCTTCATTCTTCTTGGGTGCCTTATTTGGTGCCATAACTTTCATATTGGAGTGAAAACCTGTCACAGAAGAGAGGTGTATAAGCTTGGCTGGATGCGACTTAGTCCTGATAGAGAGAACAAGAATAAGGTTCAAAACACAGCCCTTAAATTTTCCTTTAACTCATTTTATGGTGAAGGTACTAAAGAAGCTGACAAGAACTTAATACCCTTAATGCAAAGAATATTTATGAGATACTCATTTGTGTCACATAATTCATCCGTTATCCGTTATTAATATGGCCATATTTCGACGTTTCTAAATTCAAAATTTGAAATATGAAAATACATAAGAAGTTTAATTACCGTTAATTGTGTTTTTAAACTAGAGTTAGTTCAGTTTAAATGTTGATTATTTAGTCGAGACTTTAATTTTTGGGGTTTCGGCGATCTTGCTTACATGAGGTATGTCATTACTAAACCCCGAATACCGAAATCACGATGAGATTAAGTTTAGGCCTTAACTTTCGTATTGAGTCAGGACTTCGCGTTTTGGGGTTTCGAGGATCTTGCTTACATGAGGTATGTCATCGTTGAACCCCGAATACCAAAATCACGATGAGATTAAGTTAGGCCTTAACTTTGGTATTGAGTTGGGATTTCGCATTTTGGGGTTTAGGGGATCTTTCTTACATGGGGTATGTCACCACTAAACCCTGAATCCTGAAATTGCGATGAGATTAAGTTAGGCCTTCACTTTGGTATTAGTGATTTAATTAATCAGGATCGATAACTAACTTCCCTTCGTTCAGGAAATCAGGGATTGTGATTTCGCGACTCGATATGAATTGAAAACATATTGCTCTGAGTGAACCTGAATCTCGAAAGGTTAAAAAAAATGTTAATCAACTCCTTTAAGGTTTTAATTTATCATGATTAATAAGTACTTTATAGAACGTGCATCGGGATTTTTTAAAACACTTGATTTTTTTGCCTTTTGTTATCTTCTTAAAAAAATAAATCCATTTCGTGAGTTCGGTACCGCGCTTTTGGCACTAATAGCAAGGATTATACCTTATGAAAAGCCGAATCCTGGGAAGAAAAAAGTTTTAGTCCTGGAGATAAAAAAACTGTTAAGATCTGGTTTCAACACATATCACCATTAATAACTTGATCAACAACTTCAATATTCTAATCTCGAAGTTCATCACCTTATAAAGGAGTATTTCTGCTAGTACTTGGAAAATAACTCTCTGGAGGTCGACATTTTGGAGGAATCATCTATATATTTAAAAACAACGTAGAAAAGTTAGTGTGTATAGAAAATATAAAAAAAATGATAAGAAATATTACTAAAATTCATGACATGATGACTATTATAGAGAACACATTAAATATTGTTAAGATCCAAATAACTGAATACAAAATCTTCTTTATTACTATCAAACCCTTAAGGTAGGGCAACACCATACAATGGATCCTATTATGAAAACTATCATTGAGGCCATTTGTGAGGATGTCTGTGAGGTTGTCTGTGAGGCCATGTACAAATGCATCAAATCTATCATCCAATGTGTGAAACAATTGGGCTTTGAATGATTCAAGAATTTCTTTCAAGGTTTGAGAGGAAATAGTCATTTGAGCACTCTATGAACTCTTCAGTCTTGCAGCCTTATGAAAAAACCCAAAAAATAGACCCAATAAGTTTTGGCAGAAAATCGCGGCTTTTTCTGGAAAAACCCTAAAAAACTGCTGAAGTTAAAATGCTCATAACTTCACTTCCCGGACTCCGTTTTGGCTGATTTGTTTTTTGAAATTGGGTGAAATTGTGAGAGGAACTCAAATCTGTAATTTATTTGGGCAAATTAAGCCTCCAAATGCTACAGAAATAAAATAAAAATAAAAAAATCTCCGCCGTCCGCGGAAAAAATCCTGAAAATTTGTAGATTTTAAAACTTCAATATCTTGACTTCCCAGACTCCATTTCAGACGATTTTTTTTTTTCAAATTGGGTGTTTTTTTGAGAGGAACTCTGATCTACAACATTTTTCTGCAAATTTTGCATAGAAATATACCGAAAACTTTGAGAATGTCACGGCCCTCTTTTTTCTGCTCCGAAAAAAAATTCTGCAAAAATAAAAAATATTTGCTCACAATGTCTGCCCAAGGAAAGTGCTCTGATACCAATTGTTAAGTACCAATACCAGATCTAAAAATATAATCACCACAAATACTGAATACACAATAGATCCACAAAGAAAGATAGAAGAAACCACACTTTATTATATCAAAACCCTTGAGGTAGGGCAACACCATACAATGGATCCTATTATGGAAGGGATCCTCCCCTGTTCACTTGCCTCTTCGAGGGGGAATCCTCCTATTGAGCTACCGCTCCACAATACAATAATTCTCTTCATGTCTCATTACATTGCTTGAATCCTTTTATATAGTGCTACCATCACCTAAGAACATTCTAAAGGAGGAATCTTTTAGAAGTAGAACCTTCTAAGAAATCCTCTTACATTTATTATATCTAATTACCCATTTATTATATCTAACTACCATAGTGGGCCTTATTTAATAATATAGTGGACCTAGTCCACCTTACATTGAATGACCTCCACTATTATCACTATGGGCCCTCTAGGCCCCCCCACTACCTCTCTAGCTACCTTACAAATATTGAATCCTCTTACCAAGGGATGATATTCATAACCCTAACCTTGGTGTGCCCCTTCTCCCTTAAATGTCTTTTAGTTGTTGTTATTAAAAGTCTTCTTCTTTGCAAGCCCTTGCAATCATAGCAAGGGAAATAGCATTTTCCATCGCCCCTCACCTTTAATGTCGCTCTAAACTGAGAAAGCTTCCTGTCATTTTCATTCATAGTGACAAATCCTTGTACTAACAAGTAATTGTCTTACCTACACCATACCAAACAGTAAGTTGTCAAATTTTTATATTTTAGCTACTCCTTCATGATATTTTAGCTACTCCTTTCAATTATGATATGTTTATTTACAATGACCTACAATTCTCAAAATTATTTTTCTAAGACATTTTGATATGTTTTTTTTTTTTTATCGATTAACTATTAAGATCGATATGCTTCAATTTGTACTTTAGATTAGTGTGTACTGAATAACCATGGAAAATAATTACACACCATTTAACGAAAGTGGTCAAAATTTCTCAAACTTGAATCACTCGACACCATACACTAGCCTCTAAGTTGTTTTGTAGAGAAAATGTCAATTTTTGAAATTCACCACTAAAAAAAGAATGCCATCCACTTGTCATCCACAATTGGGTTTGGTTGGTTTAAATTATGACATGTTGATTTGCAACTACATACAATGGTCACAATTTTATGTTGCTTACAATGGTCACGATTTTATTTTTTAAGACACTTTGGCATGTTCTCATTTTTCATTGTCTGATTAGTAGATTTCATCATGTTATCGTAGATTTCATCATGAAATTTTTATATTTTAGCTACTCCTTATTAATAGTGTATAAAAAAGTTACATCAACTACAAACTAGAGTTAATCACTACATCTAGAGGATTTTTTTTTCCTCTTTCTATTTCAAACATTAGTCCAACCAGTAAAGTTGTTAAGAGTTGGTGGTTTTGTAATAAGGATTAAATTTACATAAGGAATTGTAGGCTCAAATTGATCTAGATTGATAATGACATCTGTTTTTAATGTTTGAATTGTCTTATTGATGGAGTAATTTTCCCTCTTCTTAAAATACTTATTCGGAAAATATTTTTCTTAACATTTCACATGAATTTCCATAGAATATACTAACTAGATCCAAAAACCAATGACATAACAATTTTGAAATATGATAATGCACACATAATATATTATCAAGGAAAAAACAAGCTACATGAAATTTCATTTGAACAAAAATTTACAAGTTAAATGAGTATATGTAAATAAATAAATAAATAAACATACTAACCTTGCAAGTTCAAAATCTGAGCTATGTAGATCGAGAATTGGATTTGTTCAACCAGTGGGTGACGGAAAAAATAAACAGCTCAAACAAAAGCCACGAACAGTGTCGCAACAATAGAAAATGTGTCGCAAAGTCTCTTAAAGTCATGTATATATAGAGCGATTATCGTCGATATAGCAACGAAAATGCATGAGTTGACCTGCAAAAAGTCAACTAGTCGTTGCAATCCATGTGTGTTAGAAGATGTTTTTTGAGGTAGGAAATAATAGTCGCTATAATGATGAACTTTCGTGGCAATAGAGATGAAAATCCCACCCAATTTTAAAAAATCATACTCGTCGCTATATCAATGAACTTTCATGGCAATAGCGACAAAAAAACCCGCCCAATTTTAAAAAAACATGAAAATAATGGAAACGTGGAAATTTTTTGTGGAATGATCTGCCCATATGTAGTAGTGTGGAACACCGAAGCCAAAAGAATATCTAGAATAACATATATATGCACATATTCTAGCTAGGTTGCTCCTATAACATCAGGTAATAGTACAAGGAAATGGGGAAAATACACCCCCCTCCTAGACAACCCAATGATGAAATAGACATCCTCTTCTATGGGATGATACCACATATCGTGATTGACCATGAACCTCTATCTCGCATGATCCCATGGATGGATAAACTATTGTAACAATACAGAGTCCCACTTAAGGGATCTACCCTCCCGATAAAACTTCAGGAGGCCAATATCCATCATAAGGTCATGTGTATGTTGTGAAATAGGGCGACAGTAAGCCTCCCTATCCCTCTCCATGGCCTCCCACTCACTCACCAATGTGTATGTCTCAACCTATTGCCTCCCCACCTCCTCCTGCTCTCATCATTTCCATCTCTGATTCACATACAAATATTGTTAAGCACATATATAAAGATAAAATAAATTGAAATTATAAAACAAATACATATATAAATGACGTGTATTTAAACAAATCCAATTTTTTTTTTTTTTTTTGCAAATTTATTTTTAAAACTAACTGGTGCACTACCAAAAATACATATGCCCCACGGTCAGTGAACTATATAAAAACAAAATCATTGTTAAGAGGCGTGTCCCATACAACTATCTACGATGACACAGTGCTTTTAACAACATCGATTCATCTTGTTAACAAAGATGCACCACAATGCTAAAATTTATAGCACATAAATCCATGGTTCTCTTTGTTAAACCAAATGAAACAGTGCACCATGTCTACTAGAACAGTGACATGCTATCTACCGATGACATTGTCTTTACGACATTGATGCATTTGGTGGAATGATGTGCACCCTTAAGCTAAACTTCATTATCGCAGTTGAAGCAATGTGATGGGTTATTATTAATGCATTGCACCACCATGATAGCGGAGCACCAATGTTTTGTACCTCAGTGCGTTGTAAAGGATAGAGCACCAGGCACGAGGTGTGAAATGAGATGCCCCACCATGAAAAATTGGGCAATATATGTTCTAATGTGTTTATGTATACAATACGGTGTGTTGTATTACAATGGTTGCACTGCTACATTAAATTTTATAAATCGTTATGTTAGCGGTGTCATTAGTTAAGTGAAGTGTACCAGTGGGTAATGTTAAATGGCACTAGTGATATTTATTCGGTTTGTGTATTTTTTTTAATAAATTATGGTGGTGTGTTTGAAAATTGACATTTCAGGGTGTTATGTTTTGGGTACACACTAGTTTGGTTGGATAATATTGGTGCACTGCTAGGTTAAATTTTCATATAATGTTGAGCTCACAGTGCAGCTAATGAAGTGAAATGTATCGGTGCGGGTAGAATCCCATTGTGTTTCGATATCGGGGAGTTCCCAAGGACACACCACGCTATAAAGGATAGAGCACTGGGAACGAGGTGTCTAATGAGACACCTGACTATGAAAAATCAGGCAACATATGTCCCGGTGTGTTTCTGTATATAGTACCCATGCGTTGGATTACAATGATTACACCACTACGTTAAATTTTATAAATCATTATGTTAGTGGTGTCATTAGTTGAGTGAAGTGTAGCAGTGCGTAATGTTAAATGGAACCAGAGTGATTTATTTTGTGCAGGTATGTTTTTTATAAAGTATGGTGGTGCATTTGAACATTGATGCATCGGGGCATTATGTTTTGGATAAGCCCTGGTGTTGTTGGTTAGAATTGGTGCACTGCTAGGTTAAATTTTATATATCGTTGAACTAGCGGTGCGGTTAATGAAGTGAACTAGACTGGTTCAGGTAGAATTGTACAATCCCCTTTCATATGACCACTATTTGGAAGACTTAGTAGCCTACTCTTCCCCCCTAGGATATAGTCTCACTAAAAGGGGACTAAGGGGGCCAAATTATGTCATTAAGGTGATAAAGTCGAATTGTTAAAGTGATAGTTGCGAAAAAGGAAATAAAGCTAATTGGTTATGATGAGATAAGTAAGAAATAAACCTTAGAAATCCAATAAATAACTTAAGTGAGAATTAGAATGTTGGAGTATAAAAAGAAGAGGAGGGTGCCTCACTCCTCATTAATGATCATTTTCTATTTGCAAATTGAGCTCTGGAAGTTTAAGGGTTTTGAGGGTTTTGACTAGGAAAACCCTAGATATCAACACAGAGGTGAAAGATCCCTCCTTTCCTGGTCAAATCTTGGCCAAGGTGGTGAAATATTCCACCCTCACCATTCTATCCAGTTCATATCTATCCCAACAAGCATTTGTGAGACAAGGCACAATATTGGAAGGTTTCTACAGAGTGGGGTGCGTTGTTTAGGAAGAGGAAGTTTAATTTGGCTCTAAGGGACTAGATCCAGAGGATATCTCTTTTGAGAAGCACTTATTTTCCCTAGAGTGACTTGTTTTGGCACTCTTGGGGTTTTCTAGCATCCATATTTATTTATTATCAGAGTTGGGAGGATTTCCTGAAGGAGGGTGCACTAGGGGTTTGAAATCCATTGATTTGTGGTATGTTTTTTCAACTACATCCAGGGAAAATTTTCACATGAGTTATCCATCCTCATATATACAATTTTACAACTATTTATCGGGGTTTGGAGGCCAAATCTAGTGAGTCTGAATTTCTAAGGGAGTTTCCATCCAGGGAGGGGTGCAACTCAGCCAAAAGATTCATGCAGTGAGAATAAGGGAAAGAGATTGATCTTTTAGATATTTGCATGAAGCTACTAGAGGTTCAGGAGATTTCATATCTCTCTCTTTATTGTATCTTAGAGGTGCCATTAGCCACATCTTCCATTCTTCTATATATATTCCAGATATGCTCTTCTCATGTACTGAGGTCAGTTTATATATTAAATAAAATGCATATATGAGTTTGTGTCTATTATATTGTTATTTATATATGTTATATTATTGTTTAAGTTTAAATCTATCATTTCAAACCACGTGTGCCATCATACTTAACAATAAATATAAAACACATGCTCCACAAGCAACACGTGTAAATTGTTTGACAAAATCTCTCAACCAGAAACACTGAAAACTTAAAAATTACACATAGATCCACTTGGAGATCAATATTATCTTGGGGTTTGGAGGTCATATCTAAAGAGGCCAAATATTTAAGGGTCTCTACAACCAGTGAGGGAGAAACTCATATAGAGGAGATATAAGTTTGGAGGAATGGAAATAGATTGATCTTGTAGATGTCTTGCATGCAGTTTGTGGAGGTTCTTGGGAGACAAACTCTCTATTATATATTGTATATTGGATTTTCTATTAGCCACATATTCTATTCCTCTATGTATTTCCAGATCTTCTCTTCTATTGTAATGAGGTCAACTATTTAATAAATAAAATGAGATCTAAGTTTTGTGGTTACTCTTTGTTGTTGTTTCTATTATATTCATTGTTGTTAAAGTTCAATCCATAATTTCAAACTATTTATGTTCTTAAAATCAACATAAAACACCAATATGACCCCAAGGAAGCTACTAGTGCGAACTATTTGACAAAACACATCAACCAGAAACCATAAATTCAAAGCATTCCACAAACATCTATTTGGGAATCTTATAGTGGTATCAGAGCTTTGAATCCTCCCAAATTGTGGAGATTTTCTAATGAAATGATACAACAAGAAGAAGAAGGATAAGGGTATAGAGGAAACAGAAGAAGAGATGGGGGAAAGACAGGAAGATGGTATTGATAAGGAAGTGCCAAGGGAATTGGCAAAAATAACATAGGAATTACAATGTTTTATTGATAAGACACAATTTATCATGCAACACCATTTGGATGAGAAACATGAGCTCTTATTTAGGGGACAAGTTGATATCAAGTTAGCCCTGAAAAATATTGAACAATGATAGGAGTGCTTGGTTACTACCTTGGAGGTAATATAGGACAAGATTACACATATTCTCATGCAGATGGTACATGGAAGAGTATTGCAGAATCAAATATATAGGAAGGCCTAGATATTTTCATAGGGGAAACAATGATCTAGGGTGCAAAGAAATAAAAATGGAGATTCCCCCCTTTGATGTGTTGG
>JASDQU010310060.1:9867-20569 GCA_032191745.1 Picea mariana | reverse complement strand
GGGGGGGGGGGGTCCGATATGCCCTGTTGACCATAGATATGAGTGCCCGATTATCAACCGCTGAGATTAGTGTGCTCTTCTTCTAACTTATCATGTCCTTCCACATTAGAATGATCTGACGACTGAAATTTAATTTGGATGATCTGACAGTCGAGGATTCATTTCGGCTCTCCAGGTCTTCGAACTTCAGGGATTTCAAATCTCAAACTGATGTTCTGGATCAGATGACCCAGATTCACTTCGGATTATATGACGCTTGATATTTTATTTGGGCAATCTGATGACTGATATTTACTTCGGATGATCCGACAACTGAGATTTTCTTTCGGCTCTTTGGCTCTCCGGACTTTGGGGATTTCAAATCTCAAACTGATTCTCTAGATTAGATGGCCCAAATTCGCTTTGGACAATTTGATGCTTGATATCTTCTTCAGATGATATGACGACTACAATCTACTTTGGATGATCCGATGGTCAAGAATGTATTTCAGCTCTCTGGGTCTTCGGGCTTTGGGTATTTCAAATCTCAACTGGAAATTCTTGAAGTGATTTCTCTGGAGCATAACTCATAACTTTATACCCAAAACAAATGGCGTTCATTGGATCAAGATCTTATATCAAAGGCTCGATCTGTCTGCAATGTAGCTTTGTTTTGGATTAAATCCAATGGATCTCCATAATTTCTTATCCTATCGTTCCTTTTAATTTGATCCGACGACTGATGGAAATTCAAGTGATCGAGATCTCAGATATCAGCCCTTGCTTATCTTGTCCTTCCACTTACGGTGATATGATGGCTAACGGGTATTCGAATAATCAGATTCTCAACCGTTTGGCCCTGCTTATCTTATCCTTCCACTTAAAGTGATCTGACGGCTGACGGGTATTCGGATAATCAAATTCTCAATCGTTTGGTCTTGATCACATTTCAGTACTATGCTTTCCCTTCTAAGATTTGATCTCTGCATATTGTTCGCTTCTCCTCCTGAGCTTATGCTTTTCCTATTTTCCATCAACGTTGTTTTTCTTGCCATCAATGAAAAGCACACTTTTCCTGTAAAATATGACAACAATCTCCCCCTTTGGCATTGATGGAAACCCTGCAAGGTTGCACTATTCTTCTTGGACCTCCATCTATAGCATCCAAACCACTCCTTTTCTCCCCCTTTGACATCAATGTCAAAGAAAACATGCTCCCCCTGAGTTGTTGTAGTACTTTGCGGAGGTATCAAATATTCAACCAACACATAATCCCCCTAACGGGATGGACTCTCTTAGGTGAGAGAAGGGATGACACCCATCTTTTGACGGAGATATTCAAATGGTGTCTTAGCTAGGGGTTTAGTAAAGATGTCTGCAATTTGTTCTGCGAATGGAATATAATTCAACTGAACATCTCTGTGTGTAACCTGCTCTTTGAGAAAATGATACTTTATTAGTATATTCTTCATATTTGAATGGAGAACATGATTCTTCAAGACACTAATGGCACTGGTGTTATCACAGTGAAGTGGATTGGGGTCAGTATAAGTTACCTTCAAATCTGCAAGAGTTTGTATCATTCATAAGATCTTAGTTCAGCAAGTAGCAGCAGTAATGTACTCTGCCTCTGTAGTTGTTAATGAAATAGATCCCTGCTTCTTACTAAGCCATGCTACTAACGAATCACCTAAGAAGAATGCACCTCCACTGGTGCTCTTTCTCTCATCCAAATAGTTTTCCCAATTAGCATCTGAATATGCAGTTAATTGTAAATTCTGATTTCTAGGATACCAAAGATCATAAGTCATTGTACCCTTCAAATATTTGAGTATCCTCTTGACAGTTGCTAAATGACCTTGTTTGGGAGAAAACTGATAACGACCTACCATTCCAACATCTTGCATTATATTAGGACAGGATGATGTGATGTACATAAGACTGCCTATCATTGATCGATATGTTCTTTGATCAACATCAGGTGAAATATCATCTTTACTGAGCTTGCAACCAACCACCATAGGTGTACTAATAGGAGAGGAATATTCCATCTGAAACTTCTTTAACATCTCTTTCAAACACTATTCTTGAGAGATAAATATCCCTGTAGAACTCTGATTGATTCGTAAACCCAGAAAATATGACAATTCTCCTATCATGGACATCTCAAACTCAGTCTGCATTGAATGAGAAAACCACTGAATTGAAGGGTCATTAGTGCATACAAAAATAATGTCATCTACATAAACCAAAGAAACTAATAAATCATCACCTTCAGACTTTATGTATAGATTACTATCAACAGTACCTTTCTTGAACCCTTTGTCCTGTAGAAATTTGTCTAGTCTATGATACCAGGCTCGTGGTGCCTGTTTTAGTCCATATAATGCCTTTTCCAACTTACAGACATAGTCAGGATTATCTGTCAGTGAAAATCCTTCAGGTTTCTCCACATATACATCTTCTTCTAGATCTCCATTAAGAAATTTTGACTTAACATCCATCTGATATACTTTAAATTTCTTATGACATGCATAGGCAAGAAACATTCTGATGGCTTCCAATGTTGCCACTGGTGCAAAGGTTTCATCAGAATCTTGTCCTTCAACTTGTGTATACCCCTTACAGATCAATCTAGCTTTATTCCTAACAATGTGTCCTTGTTCATTCATTTTGTTCTTAAAAACCCATTTGGAGTCAATTACATTCTTATCTGCAGGTCTAGGAATAAGCTCCCAAGTATTGTTCTTCTCAATCCGATCCAGTTTCTCATTCATTGATTTTGACCAATTTACATATTTACTAGCTTCATTAAAGTTCTTGGGTTCCACCATGGATATGAAGGCTATATGTGATTTCTTGGTGTCTTTGATTATCCTTCTCCTGGTTTGTACACCTTTGTCTTTCTCACTAATTATCTGACTTGCAGGATGATTCTTTTGAGTAATTATGGAGGAAGGATTTGATGTTGTCTGTTGATTTGAGTCTGCCTGAGTATTTGTGCCTTCATCTGACTCAGAGTATTCTTTTTTTTATTCTTGGACCTGTTCATCTTCAACTTCAACTATATCCTCTGTGTCTTGATCTGACTCAGAGTCTTCTTTTTCTGATTCTTGGACCTGTTCATCTTCAACTTCAATTATATTGTTTGTTGTTGATTCAATATTGCTCACCTCTCTTACTGAGACTCTTTCATCAACTTTTATGTCAATACAATCAATCAATTTATGCAGCCTAATATTATAGCATATGTGTCCTTTACTATTTGTAGCATACCCTAAGAATATGCCTTCATCAGCCCTGTCATCATAATTGCCAAGGTTTTCTTTATTACTCTTTATGTAGCACTTACTCCCAAAGACTTTGAAGTGTTTGATTGAATCAGGTCTTCCATACCATAGTTCATAAGGTGTCTTTTCACTATGTGGTTTGAGGTGATCTTTGTTAAGAATATGGATTGTTGTGTGTATTGCTTCTATCCAGTAGGTTTGACCAATGTTCTTCACATTAATCATTGACCTGGCCATTTGCTGAACTATTCTGTTTTGCCTCTCAACTACTCCATTTTGTTGTGGAGTTCCTGGGATTGTGTATTCTCTTTTGATCCCATGTTTATCACAGAATTCCTTGAAATCACTTGACACAAATTCTCCTCATCTATCTGATCTTACAACCTTTAATCTGTTGCATGTTTGATTCTCAGCTAAAGCCTTAAATATGATAAATTTCTCAAATGCTTTAGCTTTTTCTTTGAGAAGAGCAACCCAAGTGAGTTTGGAGTAATCATCAATGATCATCATGAAGTTGTTTTCCTTTTCTGTGCCTTCCTATCTTGATGGTCCACATAAATCCATATGAACTAATTGGAGTGGTTTCTCTGTTGAAGTAGAGCTCTTGGATTTAAACAGTGTCCTGGTTAGATTTCCTACTTGGCAGGGTTTACACACAGAATCTTGCAGATTTGATATTCTTTGAAGATATTTTACTACCTCAATATTTTTGAGCTTGATTAAGTGGTCAAAGTTTATATGTCCAAGTCTCCTATTCCATAACTAGATCTCATCATGTTTTCTTAGATGACACTCTTCTCTATCTTCTTTTAGCACATATACATTATTATATGTCCTTATGCCTTTAGCCACCACTTGTCTCGAGTTTACAAACTTTATCTTACAATATTTGGAAGTGAACACCACTTCACATCTTCTGTCACACATTTGACTTACACTAAGCAAATTATGTTTCAGCCCATATACAAGAAGAACATCTTGGGATTTTCCTTTACCATTACCCAAACTCACCATCCCTTTACCCTTGATTTTACCTGGTTCATCATTACCAAAGGTCACATTTCCTGTTTTTCTTTTACTTATAGACATAAAATTATCCTTGTCTCTAGTCATGTGCTTGGAACATCCATTGTCTATATACCAGGGGTCTTTTTGTTTTTGAGCTGAAAGTACTAGACCACATTTTTCACTATCTTTCTTTTTCAATGTGCTGGCATTTCTGGCTAAGGGTTTTATCCTTGGATCTGCTTTATAATTCTTCAGATGGCAATTTGCAGCTTTGTGGACGAAGTTATGACAGTTATAGCATTTGAGCTCATTGTTCAATAGGTCAAAGTGATTGGTGCAACTTTGTCTACTCATTGGTTGTTTACTTCTATGTTGCAAAGATTGCTTATTTCTTGATCTCCTCAGTTGCATGTCTCTAAACTTAATTTGACAATTTGCAATCTTATGACCAAAATTAGAGCAGTAAAAATAGTAACCATGGAAGAAATTTTGGTACCTGAAGGATGGCCTTCTTCTTGGAATTTGTTGCTCCATATTCTAATATCTTTGTTTTTTATCAGGGATCATCTTGTCTTTATTAGTTTTTGGTGGCAGAGTACTCACATGGTCTGATTGTCTGCTAACTTGGAACTTGATCATCTTTATTGGATCTTTTCTTTCTGGTTGTTTGCTGCTTGAACCACTTACATAGCCTAAACCATTCTTCAACAAAGGAGATCTTTCTTTGCTTAAAATTTCATTTGGTTATGCTTAGGCTTTAATTCTTTGAATATTTTGGAGATATAATGCTTTAAACTTCTCCATCTCTTTTCTGGTTTTTACTACCTCTTCTTCCAAGGCTTCACATCTTGCCTTCTTCTCTGATAATTATTGTTTCAGAATGTTCTCTATTTTCTTTTCCTCTTCTAATTCCACTTTTAGTAGGGCAAAGTCTTCTGCAAAGGGATGGGTATAGAAGTTGGATGCTTATCTGCAGTTAAACACCATGATGGATATGGATGCCATCAAATTTTCCACCTTATACTTGGAAGGAAAGGCCCATGAGCGGTGGTACCAAGGGATGATTACTTTGGGACGTGCACACATTACTTCATATGTATATTTCATAGAGACTCATAGACAGTTTTTATCAGGGAGATCCACAGCTTCATTTTCATGAGCTCACACAACTTAGGAAAACAGGATCAACTGAGGCATTCATATAAGAGTTTCAGAGAATAGCAGTTTTGGTACTAGATGTGTCAGAATCTAGACCAATGATGCTCTTTTTTGAGGGGCTAACAGAGCCATTTCATGGTTGGTTCAAGGATTTTAAGCCTACTACCCTTCAATATGTGATTTGGAAGACTAGGGACTTGAACATGAATGATTTTAGGGGCTAAATTTCATTCATGGGACAATTTTCCATGTTTTTTCCCAAAAGAATATTCGTTATTCTAAAAATGATTCGCCCAAATTCTATAAGAGAAAATTATTTTACTTTAAAAATTGCCTAAATTTTATACAAACTATATGAAATCCTTAGAAATTTGAATATTTTTACAAAAATACCGCTAAACATTTTAAAGTTGGCATATGAAGGATTAGTAAGATTCGCCAAGGTTTCTACATTTTAAAATAAATTTACATCCTTCAAATCGTCCCTGGACTTGGAGGGGGCAACTTCAAAAAACAAGTTTTCTCCAAGGCCACCACTTGCTCCAATAGGAAGATATCAAAGAGTTGTAGATACAGGTAAGGGAAAACTTCATGAAGCTACTAAAAGAGAGTTGATAAGGAAAAGGAAACAACTCTGCTATACATGTAAGGAACCATGGGAACTAAGGAATAGATGTGTGGGAAAAGGGAGGATTCACTATATAGAGGTCATTTCCGATAGTGAGGAGGATGATGTTGGACATATGAAAAACATGGAAGTGGCCCAAGAAGAAGAGGAGCACATGCATGGGGAAGAAGAAGAGGAGTCAATGTGCAAGCACGGAGGTATTAAGAAGGTTGTTATAGCATCCATTAGTGGAGTGCCAAAATTCAAAACTTTCAGGATGAAAGGAATCCTCCAAAGACAAAGGGTCACAATAATTATTGATGGAGGGGATTCCCATAATTTCATTGATGTTGCATTGGTAAATAGGAGATATATTCCCACTGTTGAGTTTGAGGGTTTCTTAGTGGAGGTAGCAGGAGGGAGCACCATGCCATGTGACGGGTACATTCCACAGATGAGTCTCACTTTGGGCATATACAACTTGACATAGGATATCTATGTGATGGACCTACCAGAAACCAATGACATAATTAGGGTGCAGTTGCTTAGAACTTTGGGTCCTATTAACACCAATTACAAAACTATGGAGATGTCCTTCAAGATTTTATTTTTAGGGTGCACAAACTAGCCTAGGATTTAGTGCCTTGGAATAGGATTTTGTGAGTAAACTTCTCCAAGGAAATTAAATCAACATATGTGTCTGAGATAGGGAGTTGAGAATTCCATTATATAATTAGTAAGATCATGAGGATTCGCTCACACCAGATTTAATCACGAGGTCGCACAAATTTAGTTGAAGGGATAACCCCTGGATACTCACCTAGTGTTAGAGATATTTATGTGGATTTATTCGTATTTGGGGATCTTGCTATTACCCATACCTATGTGAGAGGTGGTTCTTTCAAGGTTTCAAGCTTTGATACCCTACCCATACAGTGATCTAGACTTACGACTTCTCACCTGTGCATTAGTTATACAATGGTTTATTAGTTGCTTGACTTAGGTATCTCATAGGTTACTTGCAGGGGTAATTATGCTTGTACCCTGAGTCAGATAGGGGTCAGACAACACACAGTCTTTATGGAGGATTACCTCTCCGGGGGGATCTGACCGACTGGTTGTTAATCCTACGAGGGCCCTTATAACTGAATCACTGATTATGTTACCTCTAAAATTTAGCGGAGAGCCTCAAGTCCCTCTTGGACGAGGCATACCTTCTTTAGCGAGGGAGGACACTCAACAACTTTAGCTCGTTTGCATGCATATTGGTCGTTTCAATTTTTGGTATGCTCTTTGACTACTAGTTGGCCTTAGGATATATTTTTATTTTTGGAGAGTCATAAGTTGTCATGGAGTTGGACCAACTTCCTCGTCAGTCTCATTGGTTGTCACAGTTACCATCAGTTTTTGAGTTCTTTCCTTCTAAAAGGCATAGAGTTATCAAGAGTGGTACACACAAATCCACTTTTCAGACTTGTGGTTCCACAAGGATGATTACTGAGTCTATTCTTCAGAACACTGGGATTTCTTCGACTCCCATACCCACTATAGTTAATGGCACCCCTTCAACACCTACAGCTAGTATAGTTGCAATGCCGGAGGCTTATATCGGTACTATGGCTTGGCATGTAGTTAATGCTTCATCTCTTGCCTCAAACCCTTTAGGGGGGTTTGATCACTCATCGAGTTACAATTTTCATACCATCCCCATGGATTCTAGTCCATTTTCTTATGGTATGCCTAACTTCACTTCACATTTTTCGACTGCCATCCCAACTGCTGGCCCTAACACTAGCTTTGGACTTGGGGGCACTACACCTTCGTACACTCATTTCCCATTTGGTGGTTCTCATATTCCCCAAACAAATCCTAATGTAGGAAGTGTCCCTATTCTTAACCTTGGGTCTAATCCTTCTACGGTTGGATGGAACAACCCAGCTGGCAGACAAGTTTTGCCCTATATCCCTACCTCCTCGGTGCCAATTCTGACCAATATTTTTGGCATGATGAATCCACTTCAATCCTACGAGTTCCCACCTAGAGGAGGTCCGTCTTACACTTTGGGCACCCCCCATTCTAGATCCAATCCAGTTGGGCGCAGTTTTGATAACCCCCAGCCCGGATCTGATCTAGCTGGGGGAAATTTTTATAATCCTTATCAAAACTAAGAAAGAGGCCTACCTCAATCCAACATTTGATGATGTTCCACTGTTGAGCACTTTGACCCAAAGCTTTATACCTGCAATAAGTTCTCAAAAAACAAGCAGAGAAAGTACATAGTGATAATATAAAGGGGTTAGCACATCAGATAGCATAATCCATTAATAAACATTAAAAACATGCCCATGGATAATAGTCATATATTTGCAAGATACCAATAGGACGGGAAAGGAGTATTTCTATTAATAATTGATCAGTTGAAGTGAAAACATTATAGACTTCCGTGTCGGCACAGTTCGAAACCAAGAAACCAAGTTACTTCCAACTGGGTCTCTACCACTTCAATCCTCCACCAAAGGCAAGCTCATAGGAAAGAGGCAATGAGGTCCTCTCAATAATAGGGAAAGATATTGGGGGCTGAACACTGTGTTCAGACTTGGGGGATAAAGGGATGCAGACTCAATATGAAACAATTTCTCCAGAGTAACTTTGCTCTCAAAGTTGAATGTTTTCTCCTCTTTTCCATAGCTCGAAATTGTGCTCTTATAGCCTTAAAATTCAACTGAATGGATGAGTCGAAACGTTTCCAGTATATGGAACACCAAGGATCAGAGATCTCCTGTCATGACATGGAAACCCAACTTCATTTTTGTATTTTATGGCACAAATCCTGATGTACATGGGTTGTAGTGGAGCAACCAGCATATACGCATCTTGTATAACAGATAGGGAGTGTATATGTGGAAAAATGTATATCTTTAGTTCTTGATTCATCAAAAAGGGATGATAATTATGCATAGGGAAATGGAAAAAGGCCTTCTGCGCAAGATAGAAATGGTGAGGCAAATCTTGCTATAACAGATGCCCCCTAATGTGTGAGATCAGAGGAGTATTTGCAATGGCTGAAATACATTATAAATAACCCAGACGTGGAGTGGTATAGAACCAGCTAGACGAACTCAACTGCTCATTACATTCTGTACTGACTTTGCATACATGGCTGCGAAGAATACAATGCAGATCCATGTGGAAAATATACCAAAAAAGTGTTCATGGCCATGAATAGGCAAATACAAATGCGGTTACATGCCCAAAGTTGTCATAGTCACGAACAAGGCCCAATGAAACTAGTCTCAAAATCAATCTGCAGATATCCGTATACCATGGAGTATAATCTGATCTCCCATGATCACTAAATTCAAATAGGTGTTGGTCCAATGAAAGGGAAGCAACAGCTCAGGAAATTTGTGGCCACATGGTGATGTCTTCAAGTCTTCTACATTATCCACCAAGGGTGAAAGTCTACATCATGTGAATAAAGGAGTTGAGGTCAAACATAATAAGACATTGTTTGATTACCATTCATTGAGGTATACTGTTAACAAACGTGAGACAACCTACCAATAATGAAAGTAGGTGTCAAGGCACCGAGTACATTTCTACAAGTGAGAATAAAGGAGTCAACATCGAACACTTGAGAAATCCATTGATCAGGATACATTGATGTATTCCCATCTATCAATGGCGAGAGAGCCTACCACTAATGACTGCAAGCCTCAAAGTACTCATAAAAATCTATGTCCCATATCAAGAATAAATGAGTTGCAGTTGATGGAAAGAGACCTGATGAAAGGAGAGCATTGAGGCATCTCTCATCAGTCGGCACGAGGAACAAAGTAGGAGCTTCATGATTTGGTGGAGATTGGACGAAGAATATGTTCACAAACCAATGACCCTGTGTGTCTTTCGCGTGTGCCAAATGCAAGCGATACATGAAAAATACCCTCTGAATAATAGCTAATGATGAAAATTGTTGAAAAAAGTGAGTAAACCACCAATAAGGCTAATGGCATCCAAGACATTGCATGAATCCCAAAGTGTGAATAGATGTCTTGCCTTCTAACACAAGGGAAACCACCCAATCAACGACCAATGATGAAATGTCGACTGTTGGGTTCAAGGTGACCTACCAATGATGAAAGAAGGGCCAGGGTTCATGATAAGACCATAATATCATGTGATTCTAAGACAAACTGAGGGTATGACCAACATGTAAAGTCAATATTTCTGAGGAGTGGCCAACACAGGTTGATAGACTTCCTTTGAACAAGATCATGAGACATATGGTGGACTCTGGCAATATAAGCCCAATGATGTGACTATTAGATGTAGGAGGCATCCACAACATTCTCTATAGCGACTAGAAGAGTAACCAGTCAGTAGAGAAAACTCTGTAGCGAGATCAGATTCCTAAGGCCATAATAAACCCAAAATTATGATGACACAAGGACTCAATAACTTTGTGCTATGTTAAAAGGTGACACAACTGCTACCAATTAAAATATAGTGATCCCTTCCCGCCCATCGTTTTTTGTTTTTTCATAACAAATGAATTCTATGATATTGAGGAGGGAACAAGTGTCGCGAGTAAGAAAAAACTAGTTCCAGCAGTGGAACATACCTATGCTCAATGTAAGGAAATGAATGCAGGAGATGGACA
>JASDQU010310059.1:81988-101033 GCA_032191745.1 Picea mariana | reverse complement strand
GATCCTGAGAAGGTAGAAGTGATCAGGAATTGGCCATCACCGAGGAATGTTTTTGAGGTAAGGAGCTTTCACGGTTTGGCAAGCTTCTACAGGAAATTCATTCGGAATTTTAGTGGAATTAGCGCTGCAATGATGGACACCATGAAGAAGCGGCATAAGGTTTTCCAGTGGACAGTCGAGGCTGAGAAGAGCTTCAATTTGTTGAAGCAAAGGATAACTGAGCAACCAGTGTTAGTGTTGCCAGATTTTCAGAAAACCTTCCAAGTGAAATGTGATGCCAGTGGGTATGCTGTTGGAGGGGTTTTAAGCTAGGATGACAGACCTGTTGCATATTACAGCGAGAAGCTGGCTGATGCAAAGCTGAAGTACTCCACGTACGATAAGGATTTCTATGCCATCATACAGGCATTGAAAAATTGGAGGCATTATTTGATACCCAAGGAATTCGTTTTGTACAATGATAATCATGCGTTACAGTTTGTGAGTCAACAAGAGAAGCTGAATCAGAAGCATGCGAAATGGGTAGAATACATGCAGAATTTCACGTTTGTGATAAAGCACATTTCGAGGACTGCTAACAAGGTGGATGATGCCTTGAGTAGGAAGTGCTTGTTGCTGCAGGAGTTCAGATTCAAAACCTTGAGTTTTGAAAATTTAAAGGATATGTATGCAGGTGACGCAGACTTTGGAGAAGCATACGAGGCAGCCGAGAACCCAGTTCTCAGGGATAGGAGTCCATGGATTGACTACCTAATCCAAGATGGATTGCTGTTCAAAGGCAATCAATTGTGCATTTCAGATTGCTCTATGAGAGAGAATTTGGTGAAGGAGAGGCACAGTGGAGGCTTAGCAGGTCATTTTGGACATGACAAGACTTTTTCCAAGCTGAACGAATCATATTATTGGCCTGGCATGCGTGCAGATGTTAAACGGTTTGTTGACAGGTGCCAGATATGTCAACATACAAAGGGCCGAAAGCAGAACACAGGGTTCTATCAGCCACTTCCCATACCTGGGAGGCCATGGGAAGCCATTAGCATGGACTTTGTGTTGGGTTTACCGAGAACTCAGCGAGGAGTTGATTCCATCTTTGTGGTGGTGGACAGGTTGTCGAAGATGGCACATTTTATTCCGTGTCATAAGACCAGCGATGCGACTCACATTGCGAACTTTTTTTTCAAAGAGATTGTGCGATTGCATGGATTGCCGAGAAGCATAGTCTCAGATAGGGATACCAAGTTCATAGGTCATTTTTGGAGGACACTATGGAAGAAGTTAGGAACGGACTTGGCATTCAGTTCTTCTTACCATCCGCAGACATATGGGCAGATGAAAGTGGTCAACAGAAGCTTGGGGGATCTGTTGAGAAGCTTGGTGATGGAGCATCACAGCAGTTGGGATCAGATCTTACCACAAGCAGAATTTGCGTACAACGATTCTGTGAATCGGAGTATAGGTAAGAGCCCATTTCAAATTTTGTATGGGACACAGCCGAGAGGAGTGTCTAAGCTCATGGAGTCAGAACAGGCTGAAACTAGCAGTGCAAGAGCTGAGGAATTCGCTGAAGCAATGCAAGAACTTCACATACAGGTGAAGCAGCGATTGCAGAAAGCAAATCAGGAGTATAAGCGCAGAGCCGATCAGAGAAAGAGGCAAATTCAGTTTGAAGTTGGAGACATGGTTCTGGCGCACTTGAGAAAGGAAAGGTTCCCAAGGGGAACGTATAACAAGCTCAAGATGAAGAAAATCGGGCCATGCAGAGTTCTGAAGAAATTTGGCGAGAACACGTATGAGCTTGAGTTGCCATAAGGCATCGGCATATCTCCAATATTCAATGTTTCGGATTTATACCCATATAGGGCTGATGAAGCAGACACTGGAACTAAGGAACCAGTGGTCCAGTGGCAGAAGCAATTACCAGTTGCGCAGAAACCACAGATGGAGTGCATACTGGATAAGAGAGAAGGCAGAAAGACCAGGAGAAAGAAATATTTTGAGTACCTGGTAAAATGGAAGAACCACCCAGTGGAGGATGCCAGCTGGGAGACAGAGGCCGTTATACAGAAGCATGGGAATAGTGTGCGGGATCTCATGGACAGGAGCCCATGAAATCTTTTGAGCCGAGGAGTATGATGCAGGAGCATCTACAATTCATCAAGCGAGCCAGCGCGTGGAAGGAGAAGAACAGCTGGACAGCGCCAGCACATACATTTTTGAATCACTTTGAAGATTTTTTGCACCGCCATTTAAATGAAATCATTCAAAGCCGGGTGCACTTGTATTATATTATAGATAGGAAGGCATTTAATAGTTTAATGCTGGTAGATAGAAATTAACTGTAGATTAGACAGTTTTGGCTTTTGAGAGGGAAAACGGAATATAGGCACCCTCCTTGTATCATTATTAGATTCATTCTCATTCATACAGGAGCAAGAGAGAACAGAGCAGAGAACCTATGAAGAAACCCCATGTACAGACATTGAATTAATAAGAAAGCTTTGATTCAATTCCATGGATGTGTTTGATCTCTGTGTGTTGTTGATATTATGCTTTTGCATGTTTGCTTCTTTTTATTCTTATCTTCTATATGCTGCGTATGTGATTGCGTATCAGTTTCGAAACCTGAGAGAATGAGGGAATGAGTTTCAATTGTTTCTCTGCTTAAGCCAGGAGATTCCTGCATAGAGTGCAGTTGAATTCCTCCGCATAGAGTGCGTTGAGGAGGCTAAGCAGTTGAACTTTTGTTCTCTTTTGCCCAGAGTCATGTTGGGTTATTCGAACCAGGCAGGTGAAGTGCATGTCGGATTGGAGTCTCAGTAGCAAGTCTGAGAAAAGAAAGGCCGGGTTTGCTGTGACTGTGGAAGCGCAGAACCTGGAAGACTTCAACACTTTAAAAGTTGTTGAAGGGAGAGCGCAGGTATCGTGCTCGAAGTCTCTAAAGGAGTCAGAGAGAATTCAGCTCAGGAGGGATATTTCCGCGTTCATGCTATAGGAACAAGACTGAGAGATTATTTGAACCAAGGGAAACTGGTGCAGTGGATAACTCTTCAGAGGAAGAGAATCGACGACTTGAAGTTGTTGGGAAGAGTCACGAAATCCCGCAGACTGTCAGATCGTGGAGGAGTTGCGAGGGGGTTAACTTGCAGGTGTACGAAAGACCCCATTGCCATCGAGTATCGGCATATCGGGGTTGGCGAGTGCAAGAATTACATGTACGTCGAAATCGCGAATAGCGATTTCCCGATTTAGTGGGAGCCGTCGATCATCGGAAGGACAGGTGGCATAAATCCGGAGCATCGCGGGATCGACATTCGGGGTTTTCAACACCATTGCAACTTGTGTTGTGGATCCGCGATCCGTGAAGTCCCGAAGTGACGTGGTCGAGTGGGACCCCGGAGAATAGTGGAATACAGGTGGCGTGTTCGCGCGGGATCGACACTTCAGTACTCGGGGTTCGACATTTGGAAGTGCATGAGAACGTGCATGCAGGGCTCGCGATTCCGCGAGACTCGATTTCCCGAGATAGTTGCCGGGAGATCAACAGAGTGTCCTGTGGGTGACAGAAGGTTCCTATACGGGGTTGGAGGAGCATTGAAGCTCGTCGGGCCGAGGATAAGAAGGTCCTGGTGGGAGCGACCGTCCGCTGAGGGGCAGGTTGCATCATTTTTTTATTCCTATTTATTGAGTGGTAGGGTTGTAGGAAAATAGTGTGTGTGTTTTAACTTACTGTTACGTTTCCAAAATTTCTCTAGAATCCTTATGTTTCTACTAAACACTCTTTTTGAGAGCATATAAAATTTTTGTGTATTGTAACCATGTAGTTGTTGAATAATGCATTAAGTGTGATTTAGAGTGTGAAGTTTTTATCTTAGAAGGGTTTCCCCGAGAAATTATTGTGTAATGGTTTTCTATTTCTTTTATTTATATTTTTCTTATCATCTGCATCTATTTATTTAATTTTTTCTTCACATTATTCTCTCATTGGTTAGTGTAGGAAGCACATTCCACACCTATGCTTCCTTTATTTTGTCATTAGAGCATGGCCACCTTAGATCCAAGGTGTCAGGGACAATGATTTTTTATCTAATCTTTGTTTCAATGGGAGATTGTGTATAAGAAAATATTGTTGTAGGGAAATGCCGAACATGTCTATATTAGAAATGGAGAAGTTTAATGGCTCTAACTTTGAGCTGTGGAAGCTTACGATGGAGGATCTTTTTGCAGATTAAGATCTATGGGTTGCATTATCTAGAACCAAACCCACTAGTATGAAATATGAAGGGTGGGTGGTGTCAAAGAGAAAGGAAAAAATCCTTATCATGCTCTATTTGGCCGATTTAGTATTATTGAACATTTATGAAGAAAAAACCATAGCAACTCTCTAGGAGAATTTGGTGGATTTGTATCAAGATAAATCCTTGGTTAATAAATCTTTTCTGTGGAAAAGTTGTTTTCCTTGAGAATGGGTGCTGGTGATTATGTAACTGAGTATGTGAATGCATTTAATACTATTATGACCCAGTTGATCTTAGTTGTATTGATATAGATGAGGATGATCATTGTATGACCCTTTTGTGTTTTTTTATAGATTCATGAGACAACCTATTAATGGCCATTAGAATAATTGTAGATACATTGGTGCTTGATGAGGTCATGGCTTATTTACTCTCAAAGGAGGTGATGTGGAAAGATTCTAAATCCACCAATGAGGCCTTGGTTGTTAATGGAAGATCAAAGATAAAGGAAAGACGAGAGAAAATGGAATATCCAAATCCCGTGGGGGACATAATTCTCCTAGAAATTCCAAGAAAAAAGTTGGAACTGCAGCAAGGTCAATCATTTTAAAATAGACTACAATGAAGAGAAAAAGAAGAATAAGAAGGAAAATAATGATTTTGATTATGAGTATGAAGAATCTTATTAAGAGGATGGTGGAGATGTATTTTTTTCTATTTTTCCAACCCATGCAAGCCTTAGTTCATGGTCGATAGAATTTGGAGCTTCCTTCCATATGACTTCCCAGTGGCATTGGTTTTCAATGTATAAGAAAAATGGTGGTGGGATGGTATACATCGAAAATGACTCTAACTCTGATGGTCATGATTTCATCACTCTATATGTAGATGATATGTTATTCTTTGGTAATACCAAGGATATGATTCATGATTTGACGTCTCAACTTTCAAAAGAATTTAATATGAAGGACTTGGAAGCTACAAAATATATCTTAGAAATGGATATCAGGAGACATAGAAAAAATATAAATCTTTGGTGGAGCTAGAGTAAGTATGTAAACTTTGTGCTACAATGTTTTTGCATGGTAGATTGCAGACTATTGAGTATTTCAATTTTCATGGTAACTAAAATTTCAGAAGAGCAGTGTTCTACAACACCCATAGAGATGGAGGATATTAATTATATTCCTTATTCTAGTGTAGTTGGTAGTTTGATGCATGCTATGGTCCATACTAGAGTAGACATTGCCCAAGCAGTGGGAGCCTTGATTTGATTCATGGATAATCATAGACATGAACATTGTGTTGCAGTGAAGAGCATCTTTAAGTATTTTCCATATACTTTTGAATATTCCATTTACTATCATAGTGATATTTTAGGGGACCCATGCTCAATGCATATATAAGGTTATGTGGATTCTGATTGGGTAGGGGATGCAAGTAAAAGGAGATCTATTTGTGGATTTGTGTTTCAATTGTATTATGGAGTAGTAAGTTGGATGAGAAAGTGACAAGATGTGGTCTGTTTGTCCACTATAGAGGTAAAGCATATAGCATCTAATCATGCATGTAAGGGGGGCATTTTCCTTATGAAACTATGTTCATAAGTAGAGCTAAGTTAGAGAGATAGTATTATTCAATGTGATAGTAGCAATGACATTTGTCTGGTTATGAACCTAACCTTTCATGCAAAAAAAAGGTGTATATATATCCAATACCATTTTTTTAGGGACATGGTAGAGGATGGAAAGATGATACTAGAGAAAGTTGAAACTTTACAAAACATTGTATATCCATTAATGAAACTGATGAGCACAGGAAAATTCAAGTGGTGTTGTGAGTCTATGCACCTTATGGCCCCGAGCAATTAGATGAAAGTTTGATGCATTCTCCCTTATACTCTTGCAATGTATATGGTAAGTGGGAGAATGTTGGGACATGTGTGTCATACACATTACAGTCCAATAGTGGAGAAATTAATGATTGTTGAGTGGTAGAAGGAAATGTTGAGCAATCACAAGAAATATTGAGCAATAACAGAGAATAACTACTAAGTAGTGCTAGGGAATTAATGCAGATCACTAGTAGCAAATGAATTTTAAGTAGCAACAATTGGAAAATTAACTGTTAGTAGTTTTTTACATGTAGAATTGGAAAATAATAAATGGTTTATGGTTTTGTTATTCATATTGATTGAGTGTTAGGGTTGGAGAAAATCAATGTGCAATTTTTAGCTTACTATAATGTTTCCAAAATTTCTTTGGGATCCTTATGTTGTTGCTGAGAACTCTTGTTGAGAACAAAGAGACTCTGTAATGTATTCTAACCATTGATTTGCTGAACAATACATTGATCACATTTTAGAGTGTCAGTTTTTTCTCTTGAAAGTGTTTTCACCAGGAAATTGTTGCGTAATGGTTTGTCATTTCTTTCATTTGTTTTCTGCTTATAATTTGCAATTGTTTGTTTAAAGTTTTCTACACATTATTCTTTCATCAGATAGTGTAGGAAGTGTATTTCACACCTCTATGCCCTTTCATATATTGGATATATGCTCCATGCATATACAGATTCAATTTTTCATGAATTGGGTTAATGTTTATATTCCTTATAAATTCAAACAACTAATCAATTAGATTATTATAGTTATATTAATAGGTAATCTAATTACATGGACATAAGCAATGTGCTTGGTTGGGATATATTAACTAATTGATTAAATTATTATAGTTATATCAACAAACAATCTAATTACATTAAGAGAAATGATATGCCCGTTTGGAATCTATTCATGTCTGTTTGTTATTGTGTTGTCATGGTATGTATGTGAAAACCTAAAACAGATAATAATTTAAAAATGTATACTTGGAATTTTTTATTTATTTATATATATAATAGATCCATTTTAACTATTGAGTTATCAAACTCTGAGAGTGATCAAATAGCTTGAGATGCAAACTTTTTTTTAAAATGTAAAACTTAAGGAAATGTTTGCATCTCAAAATATTTGATTCCTCTCAACATTTAATAAATCCAAAGTTAAGATAGATTTATGCTAATAATATGACGCATCGAGAAAACCGATACAAAAAGTGGAGAAAACTTCAAATCTATGTCTATCTTATTTTACAATATTAATGAAGATTCACATAAAAACAAAAATGGTTAATATATGTTTTCATGGAATAGGATAAACATGCAATAAATTATATTATTTTTCATAAATATTTTTTCCTTTTTGTTGGACTCTCAATTGCTGAGTTACAGTGTAACATATACTCTAGTTCAATTTATATAACATATTTAATTCTTTTTTGATGAATAAATAGGTTTTGGAATTATACTATTTTCATGGCAACACCTTGTTTCAATCACTAATCCATAGTGCACTATAATGCATCAAGAAGTATGCATATGCCTAAAATTTTCAATTACCTATGGGTTACAGTTTCAATTATCTGTAAGAAAGAAAACTAGAAATGGACACCCAGAGGGATTCGAAGCATTGCACTTGGATCTTTGTTTATAGAAAACCAGTTATTAAATCTTATCCACTAGCATGATTGATGTTAAAGCTTATGAAAGAATATCGATGTAATTTCTTTTATTTCAGTGAATGCAAATGTCTGATGATGATAATTTTTATTTATAACAAATTGATTGTTTGATGTAGGTATTTAAACACAGGAGACCCATACATAACAGATTGCATTCCTATAGGATACAATGTATTGATATGAGACAGTTGAGATTGGCACAAATCCCAAAACCCTAGACACTGATTTTAAATTTGAAGGGCTACTCTTAATTTCAAGCTGAAGGGTGTACATTCATTGAACCCCTCCAAGATGAAAAGTTAAAAAAATAGTTGTACTTCAATTGAAAAGTGTAAACTAGGTACAAACTTCAAAAAAATTATTCTAAATAAAATTTGGCCCTTCCAATTAATTAAAATGTTAAAATTTAACAAATAACATTGAAATTTCAATAGAAAGTAATAATAAAAATACTTTGTAATTTCAAATATAACCTTTTCATGGTTATATTTTTCTAGGTTACACAATCTGAGGCTAAATCCAAGAATCTTCATGGAAAAAGGATGGTCAACAACAAGGATTGAAGTTATTACAACAAATATACTCATTAAGAGATCAATACTTGTGAGAATTGAACCTGGGTGGGGAGGATAACAATCATTACTCCCAACCACTAAAGATAAAGCCAAATGGCGATGGGTTATATATGCATTAATCACAATAATAATTCATAACCATTGAGCCTTGTTTTCTTTGGAGGAATTTCAAAGTATTAAAAAAGACAATATAAAATTTTGGACAAAATCACAAAATCAAACATTTTTGTGAACACCCATGTAAGAGTGGATCAGGGATGATTTTAAGGATGGAAATTTATTTTAAAATGTAGAAACCTTGGCGAATATTACTAATCCTTCATATGCCAACTATAAATGTTTGGCGATATTTTTTTAAAAATATTCAAAATTTTAAGTATTTTATATATTTTTTATAAACTTTTGGCAATTTTAAAGGTAAAATAATTTTATCCTATAGAATTTGGGCGAATCATTTTTAAAATAGCGAATCTAGTTTTTGGAAAAACCATGGAAAATTAGCCCATGAGCGAAATTTAGCCCCTAAAATCATCCCTGGAGTGGATGCAATCTATGTATCCATATGATGCATGGGCACTGCATCTTATATTCATATTTTGAGCATACCCTAGTCTTGCTTAACCTTGGGAGCTATGTTCATTCTAGATATCATTAAAAAGAATAAGTTGTTGTAGATCTTGAAGTCATTTTTGAAGGTGATAATTCAATGGAAGTACTATAAAAGCAATGAAGATTCCCTACTTTTATTATATGCCTCTAGGAACACTATAATATGGCATGATTACATCCATTGATTATTATTTAGGTTAATATGTCTATGATTTGGAGCTTCCCATGATCCATAGAAATAGAAAACTAAATGAAATTACTCATGGAGACCACGAAGTATGCTATTTTTATTGAAAATTTTGATTTTCCACTTTATCTCTCAAACCATGTGAAAATACATGAAAGAGTGAGATGTTATAGGATAATCCCTAACATCTAGGTTTGATGATAATAAAGATTATGTTAACTTTTCCCTAGCTTTCTTAATAATCCCACCAACCTAAAAAAATTTGTTCCAAGCATTAATTCTACAAAGTATACGTCTCCTTGATCTTGGGTTTGGAATTAGGTAGTAGGAAAGCGAGTATGGGGAATTCTTAGAATATTTCCAAAGTATCGTCACATTGATGTTAGTGTTTCTAAAAACAAGAAGAAGAAAATGAAAGAGTGTGGTAGATAAATATGCATGTAATTGAGAAAAGGGGAATGATAATTTTGGAGAAAAAGGGAATGAAGATTTGATGTTGCTATAAATTGAATGAACAAAATCACAATTCTCATTGTTGGAATCCAAATTTTAGGTTTTGTGAATTTGAAAAGGTTCATTTTGTGCAAGTTCATATCTAAACTTAATCAAGAACATACATGTTAGAAAATTTCACCAATCTTAATATAGTTTTTTATCCAAAACATAATTATTAAATAGTTTTATGTGCTAGGGTGGTAGGCACGGGTGGGAGTCTTCTTGATCTTGGAGGGAATATTGTCACTAACTATTGATGGGGACTAGGGCAACTTCAAACAACACCACTAAACCCTATTCTCTACTCAAGGGTTTGAGCATTGCAAAGGAATACCATCGTACTTGTAGTATTTGGAGATTTAGTGATGGTGGTTTGAGCGATTGTAAAACAAATTCAATCTGGAAGCAACCTTTTCAATGATACGATATCTCATATTACCACTTTGAGAGAAGGATTCAAGGAGATTAAAATCCACCATGTTAAAAGAGACTTGAACTCCCTAGATGACCAGAGGGCCAATGAAGGAGCTAGGATGTATAAGGGGGAAATAATTGTGAATGGGGTAATGGGGGTCCATTTTTTTCCTTAATTCTCAACCCCCTTTCATTGTGCATGACCAAGGATTGGCAGAGGACTGCACTTGGGATTTGCATTCCACCCATCACATACTTGAGGATTAAATTCCCCTATGCCAGACCTCATTTGAATGTGTGGCATGAAAGTTTTTTATAGGGTGAAATGGATTTGGTCATTCCAATTTCAGGAAGGGTTTGTGAGAGTGGTGTTCTAGTTGCAGTGGATGGTTTATCTTGGATGAATTTTGAGCTTAGTGACGAGGAGAATGTGTTTGTCATTTTGTGTGTTTATGTTCAGCCGGGTTTGATGCGAGCCTTCAAAATCCTATGGGTTTTAGACACAGTTGATTCTCGGGCCTTTGTGACCTTTTGTTTCTCGACCTCAGACTATGGTAAGTTTCAAGGTCATATTAGTCTAAAATCTCTTCATCAGAACTTTTCTTTGGAAATTTCTTGGGATTATGATTTGGGTATAACAAAGCATTGGGTATTTTAGTATATTTTTTTGTAGACCCCAATTATGGAAACATCCTGAATTGATTTCAAATAGGTTACAAGGCACCATGAAGAAATCTCCTAGGTGAATAGTTTATCTCTACACCATCTTTCTAGTAAATTTGGGGATTTTGAGCAGACTTTAGCCAATCTGTCCATAGCCAAAAATCAGGAAACAAAGTTATCCCTAACCAATCTGAACGGAAGAATGGATGGAATTGAGTTTTAAATCCAACAGATGACGGCTAAAATCAATCCCTAGCCCATGGTTTCTGCATCTTTTGTTTAGGGTGGAATGCTACCTTGAGAGGATGGAATTGACAATGGAGCAGGCACTAGTAATAGAGACATTTCTCCTATGGAAACAAAGGAAGGATACCTGCACCCTCCTAGAGATATAAAAGTTCAGGATTTTGTCTCTTCTAATTAATGTATGTATTTCAAAATTATATGGTGTTTAGGGAGCAATTTGGGTGGGCTTATATTATCTATTGTGCTAGTTTTAGAAATATTGTTAGGATGGGAGCCTCATTTTGTAATTTTTTTTTCTATTGGTTGCTTCAACACAACACCCCTTAATATATACAAAGTTCAGTTTTCGTTAAAAAAAATTATGTGAAAGAAAGAAAAACTATGCATTATCTTTATGATGAGTTTGACCAAACTTGTACAATATTGGTGGATCGTTGAGATATTGCATTCAATTATTAGTTATGCATTTTCTTTCCATTATATATTGTATTAGTGGGGATTCCATGAACTACACACTAAATGGTTGAGAGGCCCACCAATGTGCCAAAATAATAATCATATTAGATAACAAAACTATAACCATGTCATGAATTTGAGCAAGAAATCACATAACATTATGACTGCAATAAAATAACTATGAATCAAATTATTGATACTATTAGTGCGATGGATTGACATGAAAAAAGAGAGATGGCCGAATATATTTTTGTTTGTTGAATCTACATTTTTTACTCTTCAAAATTGACATTCAACAACTCATTTGTAATTAATCTTACTAATAAGATCCCAATATTATTACAATTTATACCCATAACCTATGACTAATTGTTTTTTTTTTTTACAAAGCCAAGAGTGGAGACAAACACAACAAAGGAAATGACATTATGGAAAGTGTTGGAGACAATGATAACCAAACAAATGACAAGTATGAGATTCAAAAACATGATGTAAACTAAATGCAATGCCAATTTCCATAATGATAAGAATCGATAAGACTCATAACACATGAATTCAAGTAGGGATCCAAAAAGACAATGTGTCTAAGCTTCTTTGAGAAGTTTTTATTAAGTGACACATAAAATAGTGCATACAACGATATGGTGGTAGAATATTTATCTAGGTGTGATCTATGTGATGGATTTAACCTTATGGAATGATTTTACTCTTTAGATGTCAAATGAAAGTATTATTTGATGAACCAAGGCTCATTAACCAACTAAGAATTTGAAGTGAGGACATTGAGGGGTTATTGAAAATCTAAACCCTTTGGATTTTTCATCAATCAATGTTTTTCTTACATTAAATCCTTGTCTATTGCTATAAAAAAATTTAAGAATTCTCAATAATAAGAAGATGTTGAATTTATCAAAAGATTGAAAATTTATGTTTTTGCATTGTATACACTATTAACACCATATATTATAAAAACTCACGTAAAACTCATTTGTGCAGACCCACTTATATTATGATGCATCCACATCCACATATTATTTGTATACCTCTATCAATGTTATGAGATTCTCTTATTAACCACAACAATACAACTCCTAAAAAAATTCATGTTGCTCAAATACCCACCAAATATGTTTACCACTTCCACTCTAAACCTATCATAAATAAATTATTAAAGTCTGTTTCCAAATAATTGTTACTTCTATCCCCACTAATATATTCTTAAACTTTATGATAAATTCTTAAAACTTGTTTGTCAACTGGATTTAATATGGGTGGTTGGGAGGAATAATTATTATCCTCTCCACCAAGATTTTATTCATGCAAGTGACATGTTGAGCTCATAATATATTGTTGTAATGACTTCATACCCTACTTCATCAAATTGTAAAATAATTTATTTATGTTACAATAAATTTTTAATATTTGATCTCTTAAGATTCTGAAATGTTTTGAGATAAATTATGTATATTGAATTCCAAATCTACAATATGTCACTTCATAGTGCAACAAGTGACAAAGGGTTCACTATCTAATGGACATGATGCACTATTGATTAACTCACTACATGGTGCTTAATGTTAACTCACTATACCACTAAAACCGTGCTCTATATTTAATGCATTTGCTAAATTGTCCTCTATATTTGAATGCATTTGCTATATTATTTAAGCATTTTTCTTAGAAATAACCCCCCCCAAAATGCTTCATAGTGTTTCACATGTGCCATTAATTAAAGGTAAAAAAAAAATTGGTGGGAAGTTATCAAATTTGAAGGGTTGGTCTTAATTTCAGTTGGAAGGGTATATATTCATGCAACCCTCCCATGATTAAAAGATTACAAAAAACTATATTTTAATTGACAATAATAAATTAACTACACACTTCATAAAAAAATGTGTTAAATAAACTAAATTACAATTCCAATCAAATTTATGTTTCGTAGATAATTTAGTAAATCCAAAATATCACCTTAAAATTTGCAAAGCTATCGTGCAAAATATCACCTTAACATTCTCAAAGCGCAAATTCAAATATTAAAGGATCATAAGCATAATTGTAAAAGAAACTTTTACATATTTAAACATGCTTCCAAATATTTTATTTGTTACACTATAGAAAATGCATGACATTGTAGCATGCCTTCTTTATAATTATGAAGATAATTAAAAATATATATTTGTAGTATGTGTATTGTCTATACAATCCGAAATATGTGAGTGAATTATTGAATTAATATAGAAACATATATTTGTGAGCCCTCCCCCCAAAAATAATTTAATCATTATTTAATTGATTGCAACAATAGAAATAGTGAAATCCAAATTTGTCAATATTTCCAAATCAAGAATGCACAAAGATTTCTTTTCATACCTTTCAAAAAGAGAAGTAGTTGCTCCACAAATCCGGATCCCTTCACTATCACAGACAATTGTGAACACATGAACCTGAAAGAAGCATAAATAACTAAGGATTCAAAGACATATTATTTCATATAACTCATAACAAATAATGGTAAAAAACCCATAATGAAATACTGACACAATTCAAGTGCAACAAGAATTCAAACAATATCTTTGAAGAAGGAAAATGATCTACAAATATAGTTTAAGAAAAATGGGCCTTAAAAACAATTCCAAAAAAAATAGGATGATAGTAATGTTAGGGTCTTCAACATGCTATGGATGGTTCAAAAGAAGGGAAATACCACCATAATTCAAATCACTAAAATCAAGCATAGCAAGAATTCAAATAAATGGTTCAAAAGAAGGGAAATACCAACATAATTCAAATCACTAAAATCAAGCATAGCAATAATTCAAATAAATGGTTCAAAAGAAGGGAAATACCAACATAATTCAAATCAATAAAATCAAACATAACAAGAATTCAAATAATTACTTCAATGAAATAGACATTGTACAAATCCATTCACTATTGAACTTGGAAGGCAATGAAAATAATTGATCATGACAATACAACCACAATTTTGGTCATGCCATGGAGGTTTTGAGAAAATAGATAGGTAATATTAATCGATCTTCTATAAAACAAATAGAAATATATAGGTAATACTAAATGATATTCTATAAAACAAACAGGGAATGCAACTTCAATTTTCCTCTAGCACATGATGCCACTTATCTTCCATCATATTAATGCAAGTTGGTATGGTACAATAACACTATTATGGAGTAAATAAAGGCTCTCGCAGTAAAAATAAATTGTCAACAAGATTAGGTTCAACATTTATTCATTTTCCATTCAAATCTAATATGATATCTAGATCCACATTTATGTCCTCTCTATCCAAAAATTATCGAAGCAAATATAGTGTGAAAGGGAGGTCATTTAATTCATTCATTTGAGCCACCACTTCAAACACAACTTGAACACATTTTGAAACTTAAACAAAGTTATCCATGGATTTTTTACTCACCAAAACATACAGGGGACGAGCAGTTTGAAGGATAACCCTTGTTATGAAATGTTAATATGCACCTTTTACTTCCTAAAAAATGGGTAAAAATGAAAATGAACATTTTTTTGGATGACCATTTTTTTAAGGAACTTATGGGATGTGATGAGAGCCTTTGGGATCCTCATTGTATCATTGTAACTATTTAATAGCTAGATGG
Source organism: Picea mariana (assembly GCA_032191745.1). Classification (NCBI taxonomy): domain Eukaryota; kingdom Viridiplantae; phylum Streptophyta; class Pinopsida; order Pinales; family Pinaceae; genus Picea; species Picea mariana. Next base: position 85,961 of record JASDQU010310059.1, on the reverse strand, counting down.
GTATTGAAATCCCATAGAGTGTTTATCTTGCAATTCATCTCTCTTTGAAATTCATCACAATATTTTTTCTTGCAATTTTTTTCTCTCTCTGAACTTTATCATGGTATCAGAGCGGGAGGGCCGGGTGTGACTCCCTCATGGGACAACCCATGAAGATGAGAGTCTGAGTATTTAGTCGTACATGTTATTAGATTTAGGAGTAGAGTAAAGAGATTTGTTGCTGCATATGTGATTATTTGTGTAGGAGAGTAGATTTTCCGCTGCAATGTATGTCTTGTGATAGATCTATAACCTTCCAGCAAAAGAGTCAAGATAGAGCCTCCTTGTCAGAATATTCCTACACACGGTGTAGGAGAAAGGATCTAGATCTTTTGAACGTGTGGTTTGAAGTTGATTCAAGTAGAGGAGAGCAGGAAACTTAATATTGTTCACAGAGTGGAGAGCAGTCCAATTTGATTCGAGGGAAGTAGTCAAGTAATGAGGATGGTGACTACAAATTTTAGAAAATTCATTCCTCCTTATCCTTCATTTAAGATCAGCGAGAGAATGGTTTCAACATGAGAAAGGATCTCACACGCTTGGATTTAAGAGAAGAAAATCGATGGTGTATTTTAAAAAAGGTAACATGTGTTGTTTTGTGGTTGATTTCGGCCCCCCTCACTACTTTTAAAAATGGGATAGACCCACCTGAAATCTAGAACCATGGTTTTGTAATCTACGTATATGGATTTAAAAGTGGTTTTCTTCGGCCCCCCTTTGGTTTTTAAAACAAGCACCCCCCCACCAAAATACATGCATAAGTGATTACCCACTCCACCATTTTTCAAATAGCCCTCGAAATTTGTGGTTCCAATGGTACAATGAAGATGTGGTCCCGTAAAATATAAGAAACCACGCGCAAGGAATCAAGGGTGTCTATTTTTTTGTTTCCAAATTCCAATGAAGAAGAGGTTTTGGCACCAAGTGCACAGTGACATCGGGTCCATAGTTGATGGCCTAGACATGAGAACAAGCGCTACCCACACATATGTTGATTGGGTGTCTCACCTATATATGCTTGGAAAATTTGTAGAGAGGCATGGTTGTGCCAAATCAAGTCCATTGTGGTTCATACCCTCTGCGTAGAAAGATCCAGCTGAGCTAGCACACTATCAAATTTTCACTATTGGTTCGACGAGCTTAAAATGGGAGAATAAGATTGTCCTAGAAATTGTTGTAATGTCCAGTGGTGTATTTGAATTTGGTGGCATATTTAAATTTAGTGCAAGGATATAGTTGTAAAAGTGATTCAAGGGTTTCTTGGAGGACATTTTTAAAAATCACTAGTTTGTGGGCATGCATACGCTCTTGGTATTGGTGAGACAACGTTAGAAATGAATGATTTGTGAGTTCACTTGTTTGATTTGAATATTGTTAATGGTGTGGATTTTTTAAAGCTAAGCGATGAGAAGAAATATACTCATGCTCTAGTGTATATATGAAGGGTCGAGCAAGTTTTTTATAGCCCTAAAATGCCCTACCTATGCATACATGGCATTGGCCTTTCTACTTGCACAATTTGCCAAAATACTAATGAGGAACTCTCTTTTAAAAACCATTTTTTGGAGCATGTACGTGCCCTGCTGCACTACTGCCTGCGTACATACTCTATCTACATACTAGACAACCCATGTACATATGCTAGTTACACACTAAACAACCCATGTTTACCTCCAAAAGTTGCAAAAAATAAAAAGTTGTAAGGAATTCAATAGAGTTTATGGGCTATCGAGGGTTTCCCAACCAATTCACCCATTTTATCCCATCCCCAAACCAAATAACTATTCTTTTTTCATATAAAAGGAGGTCTTGGGGTCCCATTCCATAATCAAGCATTAGAACAGAGAAAAACAAATCCCATCCCCTTTTATCCCAAGCTTAGTATCCCTTTCTGATATTTGGCCTCAACATTCCCCCTCCATCCCTCTCCCTATACAATCACTTCCTTATTTCCCATGAATATTAGTTGATTGTGAGAGGTATTATGGGAATGATGCACTTGGAGCAACAATAAGAGAAAACCAGACTAGGTTTGTGGAGCATCTGCCAATGAGAAGGTTGTAACTATTTGTAATATTCAGATCTGAATAAAAGAATTTTGTTTCTATCCAAAATATTGTGTTTTTGTGCTTATTTGACTAATGAATTTCACATTTGCATCTTGTTATCACACAGTTTGTAGCTAAGATAAAAGGTTATAAGATAGAAGGCCAAACTGGCATAACATGAACCAATCCCACCCAATGTCACCACAATGGGATGGTTCTTTGTCTTTAAGGAGGTTAGGCCCAATGGAGACGTCCCCAGTGACCTGGGGTTTTGAAGAAGCAAAAAGTTAACAGGACCAAGATAAGGTTTCCCCCTTCACAAGTCACCACCCAAATAGATAGTTTGGCCAAAGGCCAATAATGAAACAAAACCCCCAAAGAATTGTACCTACCTGGAACAAAGAAACATCAAACTGATATGTGCAAGCTATTCAATGGGTTAGTACTTCATTAGACTATCTGATAAATATATAGGCAATATTTCAATAAATGTTGATGAAGTCAATGTTTATCAATAACAATGAAAAGTTATAACACTTCACCAATAAATATTAGAACAATATAGCATTCAATGTAACCAATCAACACCTTGTTCAATTAATGCATCAAACCATCATCAATTGCCTTTTAAAACCAAACGTTGTTGCTTTAAATATGAAATAACCAAATATGACGTCAACAACTGGGGTTAGAGTAGTTAGGGCTTGAAATTCAAAGAGTTTTAAGAGTGTTGTGATCAACGTTTCACTTCAACATTAGAGGACTTTAGATCAATTCCTTAGGGTTTAATGGAGTCAAAGGTGAAGGACACAAAAGTTGAAGAATGACAAATTTCAAGGACTAGGGAAAAGAGTTTTGAGGTGTTGCTAAGGCAAGGCCTCAAAATCAAAACCCTAGGGGATAGAGGCTCACTCCGGTCTTGCTACAGCAAGGCCTCGTGCTCTCTCCTCCTTCCTGGAAAAATGGCTAGCTCAAGAATAAAGTATATAACCAAAACAAGAGGGTTTTATGAGATAAGGTGTTACTACAACAAGGCCTTTCAAGAAACCCTAGAAAGAGTACGACCCTAGTGTATTAAACCTAGGAAAGGGACATCTCACTCTTCTTGGCTTCAAAATAGTATGGCTAGCAAAGAGGAAGAAGAAATAGGAGTGTAGCTATGGCTAGTCTCTTTCTTTCCTCTTCAATGGCTAACAATTTCTCTATTAGGGGAAATGAGACAATGTTGTGAGTGGGAAATCTCTCTACGAACTAGCTCTTAGGGTTTAATTATGCATGCAGAAAAGACCTAAAGATTTCTACTTTCTACTGTCATCCCAGACCTAATCCCCATTATTCTTAAGAAAATACATATTTAAGAAGATCAAGTGAGCATACCTTATTTCGGGCGTTTGATGTCGATCCTTCCACACACTTGATCACTTTTTGACTGCATCTCTCCTCCCAAGGCTGACCTGCATTCACACAAAACAAACAACAAACTCCACATGCATTTGATATATAGATTAATGGGTTAGAGATTCAATAAACAGGTATGCAATAAACCATGAAAACCTCATATGGTGGGATGGGAAAAGTATCTCTTTATTATTAACTTCAACAAATCAACTTACAATGATGAAGCCGACCACTGCTCCACAAACCTGGTCCCGGGATTCCCTTCAACTATCCTCCAACTTCTTTGCTCTATCTTTCTCTTTGCACAAGGAAGGATAAAGGGTTGGGAGAAAGGGAATGCACAATCGGGTATAGTTTCTTTACTATGATTCTCCTGTTCCAAATGGGACCCCTAACCATTCTTTTATAGGCTAGAAGAAGCTAGGCATTTGGTCGAACCCTCGGCCATGCATGGCCGAAAGGTTTAGTTAACTTACCCAAAATTGTGT
>JASDQU010310059.1:55385-77366 GCA_032191745.1 Picea mariana | reverse complement strand
GTGCAAATTAGGGTTATAACAGATTCCCCCTAATGTGTGAGGTCAGAAGAGCATCTAATGGAAAAAATACATTACCAATATTTACTGATGTGCCGAACAAGTGAGCCCAGGGACCAGAAATTGGGAGGTGCCATCTGCAAAAATAACAATTGTCTCACTAAGGCGGGCATACCCATGCTCGGAATAAAATAAAATCATGGCTACCAATCAAATACACTGTAGATCCATGTCATATAACTATATAAAGTTTAGCCATGAACAATACACAACAGAGCTACATCTCGAAATAAAAAAGATATACATGTAGAGTATCCATCTTCTTAGAAGCTGATAAAGGCCTGATGGCTGGAGATGAGGTCTTCAGAGTTTGATAAACAACTTTAAAATCTTCAAAACTTGGGTAGGAGTGTAATATCAGTGTACGAATTCACTACCCAGAGGTCTTTGATGGCTCATCGGTCATGGACTAGAGAATCTTGATGATCAGACTGAAGGCTTTATTGGTTTCGAACAAAGACTTGATTGGACGTTCAGGATGGATGGGTAAGAGGGCAAGAGACAAATTGCAAAGGGGCTGACTCAGTCTTGGTAAAAACTTCCCTTGGACAATAGTATGAAAAATGATGAGACTCAAGCAGCATGGCATTAACATAAGTTTACGAGGCAGGAGGCAACGCAAACTCTCCATATGTTTGGAAGAATAACCAAACGAAGGAGGACACAACTCTATGTAGCGAGAAAAACTTCCTAAGTTCATATTAAATCCTATAATTTGATGAACAAATGAACATATGTGCTTTATCCAAGGGCGACAGATTATGCTTCCAATAAAGAAAATACTTTTCCCTTCCTCTTTTTGCGGCATATTTGATTTTTTTTTGTCTTTTTTCAATAATTTTGGAAAAAGAATAAAATAATGTTACGTTACAAAGGAGGAATGAGTGTTGCAAAAATACAATTCAAGGCACAAGGACAAGACTAATGTTCAGAGAAATGACACTAAAAAAAATCCTCCAGGGGCCAAAGCTGTCAAGACATAGAGGCAAAGTGCTACAAGGCTTGCGTATAAGGTATGCTTCAGATGGTTCAGTTGAGAGCAACATGGAGCCAACATTAGACCAAAGATGCAGGTATGCAAACGCAGTTAACAAAACACACAATGGTAACGTCCTTCGATGTAAGTTTAATGAGCCCAGATAAGGTAAGCTCGACGGTTTTTCATATTTAGAGAGTCTGAAAAAACATAAAAGGAGACTCCATTGGGGTACCTTTTTCGAAGGTAGTCTAGTCGGTTCGAAAAAGGGGTAAACTAGCACCGAAAAGATGTCTATTCAAAACCATTTTAATGAGTGTGATAAAGACAAGATCACTCGACCATTTTTTCATTTTTAAGGAGTCTAAAAAAATCTTAACTATGGACTCCGTTAGGAATATTCTTCTGGAACAATTTAACGAGTGTGAAAGAATAAGGTCACTCAACAATATTTTCAATTTTAGGGAGTTTGAAAAGAGATTAACTATGGACTCCGTGGGGGTTCCTTTTTCGTAGATTTAGTCCCTCAAGCCTGAAAAAGGGCTAAAATGATACTTGAGACTACTCTTCTAGAGAACTGAAGTTCCTTAGAGTATACCTTTGTTCGTACAGTTGACCGTTCGGACCGAAAAAGGGGTAAACTACCACCGGACAGACGTGACTTCAAATTTTAGTTTAATGAGCGTGAAAGGCCACAAGATCGCTCGGCAATCTTTTCATGTTTAGAGGGTCTGAAAAGGGATTAAAAGAAGACCCGTTATGTCTTTTGGGAGTCCCGAGGGTGAGGTCAAGAGTGAAAAGGAATCATGCAAATGAGGCTCAAAATCGTAATCAGGAAAAACAACAAGGACTCCCTAGGATGCAATGATTAGAGACAACATCGACACCACAATGCAACCAAGATATACCTAGGGCATCCATGTTCCAGTAAGATCTACCACCAACTCGCGACACTTCTAAAGCAACAATGATGGTTTCGTGTCACAACCTGATGGGATCGATCCTTTGGCAAAGGGATAAAGACAACGAGATACAAAATTCAGGGTAGAAACCTAACCTATATGCTCAAGTTGATCATCTGAGATTTTTCCATGGATCGTCAAAAGTTACCCAAAACTCCAAAAAATTGTCCCAATACCAGATCATACCTTTACAATGCAACTCCTAAATCACTCTAAGTGGTTTTTGGTTTAAAGAAAATGATAAGGGGGGCCAAAAAAGTGACAAAAAGAGGCCAAAAAGTCTATAAATAGAAGTTGGTAGCTCATTATCACCATTGATGATATGGAAATTGACTCTAGAGGAAAAAACCCCCTTTGATAAAAGTGGTGATTCCGGGAGCTACAGTGGACGAAACGACCATCTGTCTGGACCAAGTAAGTACAAACTCTCTTATCTTACAATTTAAATCCTTATTTTTTCTTTGGGTTCCAAGTTTTTGGGGGGCATTGACCTTCAAAAGGTTGGCCCTAGGTCCACGTGGGCTGTCTTAGGACAGGTCGTGTGTACATTCGGGCAGAGTAAAAACTACATGTGTGTACATGCGACTGTCAGCATTACAGTTCGCGTGGACCCCCTTATTGAATGAAACAAGTTTTAAAAACAAGGGTTAACCTTCCTGAACCTTGGTGCTTTTCAGGATGTATGTTCACTGGAGAGAAGGAGAGCATGATGAGGTTAGTGAGTTGGTTGGGGAAGACCCCAATGCTATGGCTGCCTTAATGCAATGTGGGCTGCTCAAGTTCTTCTTATGTCCTTTTATGTGGGCACAACCTAGGATACTGAATGCCTTGGTTGATTATTGGCATCCAGATGCAGAGGCCTTTATGTTAGAGGGGAAGTCACTAGTGCCCACGACAGAGGACATATATTTTTTGATTGGCCTCTCCAGAAGAGGGGAACCAGTCAACTTCTGGACATTTCCTTCAAGGCCACATAACATAGCAGAATTGATAGGAATTTACTGTGAGGCTAGTATAGACTGATCGAGCTCATAGGTGCCCATAAGCAAGATTACTAACTTATCACTGTAGGAAATTGTGTTTCTTATTGAGTGAATCACTGGTTTTGAAGCTCTACATTAGGCGTCCCATGCACAGATGAACTGTTCAGTCCAGTTCTTAAATGCACAAATATTTGACTGGAGCACAACATTGCTAGATTATATGAAGAGGCAGTTGACAGATTGCCAGTCGTGGACACAGAGGAACTTCGGGTTTGGGACCATTCTATGATCTTTCTTCTTTGAAAGAGTTCTTAGCTTCAGTCCTCGAGTAGTGGTATGAGGACATCAGGCCTCTCTTCCTGTAGTTTGTAGATGGGCAGTGTTACTGCCATGACAGGGTGGTGGAAGGACCAATGAGTCCTTTGACGATGATTTCTTCGCATGGTTGTCACGATAGATCCCAGTCATAGAGGATTACCCTTATGATGGGTTTGATTTCTCGAGAGATCCTGAGATACTAGTACCTCCTGGTGAGGAGAGAGGAGAGATGGGTAAGTTGACATCATTGTTTTGCTGGTTTTTTTTTTGTGAAACTATTAGCGATATTTCTTGTAACAGGGATAAAATGCGAAAGAGTGGGTTAAAAACCCACCTACCCTAAGTTTTGGATGCAAAAGAAACTGCGGTTAATTGGAAATCTATTCTAGACGATAGGATTTTGCGCGCCCGGATCAACGATGCACATNGGGGGGGGCGGAATCGGGCACGCATCTTCCCAACGACTGAGATCAAAGCGCCCAGATCAACGATGCTTGCATGATCCCATCCTTCTCAGCTGCTTTATTTTTAATTGATGTGGGCACTTCCCCCATTATGTCATCCTCCCAAGCCGTTTCTCCCCTGTTGCCATGTGCCCCGCTCCTTTCCACATCAACCTCCATTAAGATGTGCTCGTGGTATCTCATCACCTGTCCCCTCTGCTTATTACTTTTCGCCATGTATCTTCCCTTGTCACCTCTCTCACACCTCATCACTCCTCGGTCTTGGGTGCCACCACTCCTATTATGCACCCCATCCTTCGCGCTGGCCTCCACGCATATTTCATCAGGCCGATCAGCCAATCTAGGTGGCAGCGGAAGGGGCTTTCCACATCCCAATAGTGCTGAGTTGGCCGGGCCGTTCTCAATCCCCATGAAGCAGTTATTGAGGTAGTTGGTGGTGGTTAGGCATCATCTTCGCCATAATGGGAAGGTTCGACACCTAATCAAAGCACGTCGATTCATCCACAGAGCTGTCAGGAGTTTGATTGCGTCTGTCGTAGTTGCACGATCATTCAGAGACTGTAGCTGTAGATTGTCAGAAGCCATGCAGACGCAATGTGATTAATGCAGCGTCTCGATTTTGTTGTTGTTGTTGTTGTTTTGAGTATATGTAGGCGTTTTCACCATTTTTGTATGGATCGATGGTTGAGCAGAGCTCCCAGTTGTAAAACTCTAATGAAGCACTGATACTCTGGTTATGTATGGACTTTTGAGACTTCTTGCCTTATGAATGCCAGTTTCTTATACATCTTTGTTATACTATGTTAGAACAGCTCGGAATTGGAGGGTCGAGTCGAGTTGTAGCTGTTATAGGATGATGTTGGATAGGATCACTTTGACAGTTACGTTGTTCTAATCGGTCCTTGTGTTTTTCCCAACGCTGAGTGACTTGGAATTGGAGGATCCAGTAAAGTCCCCTTTCAGTTTCTTGAGACTCTAAACCAAGAGGGTCTTGCATTCAGAGTCTTTCTTCTCCAAACTACTGAAAGCCCGTCACCCAAAGCTGTTTGTTCACCTTTCTTACCAAGTCTTCCACTTGCTCATCTTTTAATCAACCCACTGGCTGAAGTTAGATCAAGACCTCCTCTGTCCCATACATGCTAGACCCAGTCTCTGAGTTAGAGTGATATCCCCTCGAGCCTTTATCTCCATTTGATCATCCCCTTTTAACAAATCGTGGCATTAAACTGATGGGTGTCGGGCTCTGCTCCTGCAAGCAATCCAGGAGTGACTTCCGACGCTAACAGAAACATATGTAATGTTTATGTTATTTTTTTTATATATCATTTTCTTTATACCAGAGTATTTGACGGATATGTGTTTGTTGTGTGCAGATGTGGAACCAGTGTGACCTGCAAACTATGCGAGGAATAGGCGTTGTCCTCGTCCAGGGGCCGCACCTTCCGCCATAGGGGGACCAATAGTAGCAGGAGAGCTTCTAGCCGAGGAGGCTGAGAGGGTGTTGAGACGAGTCAAGAGAAACTTTACTTTGCTCACTCACATGGTCCCTATGGTAGATATTGAGGATCTGCCACAATCTATGCAGCCTCATGTAGTGGGGGCACCACAGACGTGGGTCCAATTGTTTCGGCGTTTGGAAAATGTTGTTGATCAGTACAACAGGGCCCATAGGCCCTGACCTTAGTTAGACTTTTCATGTGCTGAGAGAACTACTTATATATATTTTTTGAGGGCATAAGCCCCATGACTCTTTATTGGTCATATTTTTGAGGCGCTTGCTTCCACCTATGTCCTCTGGTGACTATGATAATATATATGGATTTTTTATGTTTTTTTGTGTCTTATGGATCATTTTTACCTGTAAAAATGTATTTACATGTTTATGTGTATGTCCTTTCAGATGTGTGAAAGATGCTAATCTAGAATTTGATTAGCTAGAGTATCTGTAATTTGGTTTAATCTCCTAGAAACATGAAAATATGTAATATAATCAAAGCTTTGTTCTAAGAGACGTACCCTAAGGAATCATCGGTGTAAATTTGGATCATGAACACGGTAGACTCTATTTAACTAAGACACAACCAGCTAAGCATCGAGATAGACCTGGAGATGAGAGATACCAAATGACAAGGTGTCACAAAGCAACTCAATAACTGCACTATACTCAGCGACATTGTTTGTGGTGTCACCTAAGCATATACCTCCGGAAGATAATAACTAGCCTCGAGGTGTAAAAATTACCCAAGCTATGGAGGCAAGCCTCTGAGTATGTTAACTAGCACCATCTGCATACCCAGCGAACACCTCGGATTCACTTAACATCTGCCACAGTGACGAAAGATAACATAAAAAATGACACGTCCATAATACTAAAAAAAACTAGAAAGTAATAGTACAAAGACTATACATATGTTACAAAAAGTTACCCATGGTGACCTACCTATGAGTAATACTTCTTGAGGTAGAGTCCATTTCTAGGCTCTGCCAAAGCATTCCCTTCAAAGTCAACTAGACGATAAGTGCCCTTTTTTAGAACCTCTTTTATGATGAAAGGTCTAAACCACATGGGTTTGAATTTTCCTGCCTCTAGGGGGTCCTTGTCTTGGTCGCAGACTAGGACAAGGTCACCTTCAGTGAAAATCCAAGGATGAATGGACCTATCATGCTGACACTTGAATTTATGTTTGTGAGCCTCGTTGGCTAGGGCTGCATCATGACGCTGCTCGAGGTATAATCATCGTTCTTCAAGTGGAGAAGTGTCTGGCAATAATTGTACTGCCAACTTTAGGGACGAGATCTAAAATTCGATAGGCAATATTACTTCCATCCCATAAATGAGTTGAAAAGGTGATAAACTGGTTGCAGTCTTAATAGACGTTCGGTAGGCCCATAATGTTGATTATAACATCAAATGCCAATTTGACTTGGCTGAGTTGATTGTTCGTTGTAGGATGGTCTTAAGAGATTTATTTACATCTTCCACCTAACCATTTGCTTGGGGGTAGTAGGGTGGCAAATGTTTTTGCCGTAACCCAAGATTTGATGTTAACTCAGTCATCATATGGTTCTGAAAGTGACTGCCATGGTCAGTGACAATCTACCTTGGGACACCGAATCTTGCTATTATCTGGTTGAATAAAAAGAGAGCTACAATATGTCCATCATCTTTAAACGTTTGCATAGATTCGACCCACTTCGTGAAGTAGTATATGGATATGATGATATAACGGTGCCCCCTTGCTAAAGGAGGGTTGCATGTAGTGTAATCAATCCCCCACTTGGTGAAGGGATCAACTGTGATGACAAGAAACATGGGAGCGGGATGTGCCCTTATCTTTCGAGAGAAGATCTGGCATGGGTGACACTTCTTGACCGATTCGATACAATCTTTGATTAGTTCTAGCCAGAAGTAACCTGCTCGTAGAATCTTTTGGGTTGTTGCCAACCCAGACAAATGACCACCACACGCTCTGTTATGGCAATCGTTAAGCAAGATAACTACTTCTTCGTGAGTGAGACATCGGTGTAGGATGCAGTCTACACCTCTCTGATACAACATATCATCAAGTATGAGATACTTCTTAGCCTGATGGCGTATACGTCGATGCTCATCACGAGAAGCAGAGGTGGGGCACATCAAATTCTTGAGATAGATAAGTATATCTCTGTACCAGGGATCCGAAGATGTGATCAAAAACATATATCCTCTGATAGGTGACTCTTCAGGAACAACATCACCTGACTCAACTAGAAGTTCTGAAATAAGTTATGCAAAGACCAGTGAATTTTTGGATTTCATTGAAATGAAATCTAAGTCAAACTCCTGGAGGACGACTATCCATCTACTGATCTTTCCGCCTATTACCCGTCATGTCAACATGTAATAGAAATGATTCATGACAACAATGACGATGGTCTTGCGAAACAGAACATATTGACGGAACCATTGAACAACATAAAATGCTGCCAATGCAATATTTTCGATATGAGAATAATTGAGTTTTGGTCCTACGAGGCCTCGGCTCAGGTAATAAATCACATACTCTGAGAAAAAGTCATCCTCCTGAACTAAGACCATGCCGATGGTTGACTCTGCTGCAGCTAGGTATAATAAGAAATCTTTGTTATAGTTAGGTGGCTGAAGCCGAGGGGCAGTAGTGAGGGTATGTTTCAACGCATCGAAAGAGCGTTGGGTGGCATTGTCCCAATGAAAAGGAATGTCTTTCTTCAATAAGCACATAAAGCCCTTTTTGATCTTGGCATAGTTGATGATGAAACGTCTTAAAAAATTCGCCTTGCCCTGTAGACTCTAAAGTTGAAGGATTGTGCATGGGGGAGGCAATTGAATTATTGCCTCAACCTTGAGAGGATCGACCATGATCCCTATTGTGGATACTATGAAACCTAAAAAATGTCCCCATGTTGAGAAAAATATGCACTTGTTTGGATTCAAGCGAATTTAGAAGTAGTGACAATGCTCAAAGATAAGTTGGAGGTGTGTGGGATGATCCGTTCTCCTGTGAGATCGAGATGATAAATGATATAAATAGGCCTCGACTATATGCTTGAGGTCATGGAAAGAAAAAGAGATGGCCCGCTGAAAGGTGGCTCCAACATTTTTGAGACCAAAAGGCATCTTACGATATGTGAATGTACCCCATGGACAAATGAATGTCGTTTTATGTTGGTCTTTGGGTTTGATTTGTATTTGATTATATCTCAAAAAACCATCCATGAAAGAGAAGGCCTCGCAACCTACACATTCATCAATTATTTGGTCGATGAATGGTGTGGGAAAATTATATTTTTGACATACCTTGTTCAAATCACGAAAGTTTGCACATACACGAATCATTCCTTGTTTTTTATTGACCGGAACAGGATTTTACACCCATTGGGTCAAATGGATAGGATAGATAAAACCAACTTTTAGCAGTTTCTCAACTTCAACCTTAATGGTTGTTGCTTTCCTGGGATTAACTGGATGAATATTTTTCTGAATAGGCTTGGCATCTGGATAAATTGTGATTTCATGTTCGACTATTTTTGGATTGATGCCTGGCATTTCCTCGTAAGAACAAGCAAAAACATCGCAGAATTCTTTAAATAGATCTGTGTAGATTTGAATCTCTCTGGGGGAGCAGTTAGCTCCAATGAAAACATTATCCATGGTGCCAGGGGTTCTGGAGATATTGATCAATATGGTTTTAGCGATGGTTTCCATATTACCCTCAGCATAGAACTTGTGTGTAGCTAAGGGATTAATAGAAAAAGACCTATCTCCAGTCATAGTCAAGGTGAATTCTTCAACTTCGATTCTACTTAAATCTGGGAGAAAGTATGATCTGTGATGAAGATCATCCCAGGATTTTTCTAGACTATTCACTGCTTCAATTACTGCTTTGTCAGAGCGCAAGACTAAGTCTAACAAATCGGTGTCAGCAAGAGAACCTTGAGCCCAAATAGGCTCTAGAAGCGGATCTAACTCTTGTGCAGGAGTTGGATATGTGTTGGCTGAAGCTTGCTAGACTAAAGAGTATGCTACTTTAGCTTCAGACAAGGGCATGGACATGCCCGAGTTCCCTGTCCCATTCATTGTGGATGATGGGGAAAGAAGTATCCATGGATCGTTGAAGTAAGTCATGTGAAACGACGAAACTTGGTAAATCTCAACCTTATTGTGGTCGGATATGAACTTGACATTGCCTTGAGCAGGTGGGTAATCGAAGGTACCCATCAAATATGGGCACAAACCAACCCCTACGTTGACTATTCCTGGTTGAGGATTATCAATCATTGGGACCGCAGTCACCCCCAATGAAGGCTCAAGTTTGGAGAAAGACAATTGATCAATGGTCACAATCCAGTCCTCGTGTGGAAACAACAAGACCCGAAAAACTGTAGCAACCACTACTTGCATGGCATAAGTCCAACTCCTTCCTAACAAGATATTGTAGTCGAGGGATGTGTTGACTACTTCTACCTCGATGCACACAGTCTTCCCTCCTAACTACACAGGGAAAGAGGGAATGATACCATGTGGTTGGAACGAATGACCATCAAAAGCAGTGAGAAGAGTAGGCGACAGAGACAAAACGGGTTGGGCAATGGCCTTCCAACATGCCAATGACATAACGCATGTCAAGGTACCTTCATCAACCACCATGCGGAAAATATTTCGAGTAAAATATTTTGAGCCACTACTATCTGAAACACTACGTGGTAAGGTAGACGAGGTTTTAAGTCGGTTGTATCTAGCATGATGGTACTGGGATTACAAGTCTTGGTAGATCCTAAAGCTGTTAACAAAGCTTTCCTCTGGGAAGGGCAACTTTGGAGGACCTCCAAAGCGGACATCGCACAAGGGGTTTGAGACAAATTCTCCACCACAGAATAGTTCTGGGTGGCCCTTGCGTTTGGGTTATGAGAATATTTTTTGAACGCGCCTTTTGGGATGCGTGTCATTATTTCGCCCAAAGTCTTCTTAATCTGTAGAGGAAGAGATGGGAGTTCAACTTATTTTTCCTTCTTAGAAGTTCTTGGTTTACTGTAGTCATGTGCTCTAGTCGATATAAAAGCATCACCCTTCATCATATACACATTTGCGGATGTGGGATTGTTCGAAGACGGAGAGGGTCCTTGACTGCCCCCTTCCGCTCTTGTAGAGGCCCAGGTTAGGTTTTTCCCATGCTGAAATGGATTGGTTAACACAACAGGCTGTTGTTGTGTCACAAACTTTTGGGCCTCTGCAATCCAAGGACATTGGTGGGTTGGGTGGTCTTCTGTGCATAGGTTGTGCGGATACCTCACCTTCCATTTCTCAGTGTTTACCCCACCAACATTATTAGTGGGTTTCTTATCCCCTTTACTCTTTTTTTGTTGTTTTTTCTTTCCTTCAAGCTGTTGGGTGGCCTTTGGATTTTTCGATTGCATTGTGTGTACATCCGACGTTTTAGTAGGGGGAGTAGCCAAAATAGTAGTTTGGCTGGCCGTTGTGTGTTGTATAGACAATTGCTACAATTGCTTCATCAATTTCTCAACGGGCTTTGTTTGTGATGAACCAACAATAGCATCGGCATGTGGTCCAACTCTCTGCCTAGTTTTATCAAGTACTGAGTGTGGTGCATCTGGCAAGATCTTGTATAATAAACCAGAATGAGAATAGATGAGCTCAAGCTATTGATCTCTCATGATGGCATCTTCTTTGAAAAACACTCCTGATGTCGCAACGTCTTTGGATAACTATGGGACCAAAGACTTAAGGAACCACTCGAGAAGGAATGCTGGTGGGACTGGCACCTTAATTAAACTCTTCCGGCATCTCCATTCTCAGATGTGATCAAATATATGGTCCGCTTTTGTCTGTGTGAAATTGGCCAACAATTCTGTGCCAACATCATATCTCATAGGTAATTGGAAACAGTTTAGGAAGTCCATTGCCAATTCACTGAAGGAAGAGTATCTTGAGCAGTCGAGTTCAATGTACCACTTCGTGACACTCTCAATGAGAGTACGTTGAAACAATCACAACTGAACAGAGTCATCTTTCAATGAGTTAGATGAGCACCAAATATGAAAGGTAGTTACATGATCACTTGGATATTCGTTAGGCTTGGCTTCGAACTTTGGTATGTCCGAAGGAAACTTCGTCGACATAGGGGGCCAATGCGGATCATGACAGATAGGGTCATTCAACAGCCTTGTCAAATCTGGCAAATGCAAGGTTTCCAAGAAAGGTAGTTTGGGATGTTGGTGATAACCTGGGAAAAAGGGACCTGGAGTTTGACTAGCACCAGGTTACCAGGAAAAGTTCGACTGCTGGCTTGGGTTCTGGTAAAAACCATGGCCATGACCAATGTACTGATTCTATGTGTGAGGAGACATCATTGGCTAATTCCCAAAATAGGACGTAGATGGATGGGCGTGCATTACATTCGGAGGACTTTGGGAAGGGTTGCCCCATGTTGATCCCGTGGGGATAGGCATAGTACCTTGTCCGGGGTTCCATTGATTATGGAAAGAATTGCCCCAGATCAAAATTCTTGACGAGGGAACGGATCCCTGCCAAGAATTCCAAGGCCCTGATGCAGAAGAAGTTCTTGGGTTTGCCCCCTGTGTAGGAATAGTACCCTGTATAGGAATAGATTGTCCAAAACCGAGATTTCCCCCAGTCAGAAAAGCAGCTGACGAGAAGGCATTTTTACCAAACACACCGAAAAAATAAAACAGTGTCAAACCTATAGACATATTATGGGAATGCAGTCCTTTACTCCCTGCTCCAAATAAACTATGGTGTGCAGGTGGCCCGACGGATTGCTCATGCGTGCCATCGAGCGAAGGGGATGAAGGAGGTATATGACCTCCCCCATAGGGGAAAGAATTAAAAGGAGCAGAAGTGCCTCCCATGTGGCCTTGCAGAGGAGAATTAGAGCTCCCTGCCCCTAGACCTAAAGTCTATGAAGTGGAGTAGGAAAGTATAGGAGTTGTACCTAATCTAGGCATCCCGTATGAGAATGGAGGGCCTGTTGCACTTGGTGTGAAAGGGGTTGTGGCCACCACCATAGACGGGATCAGACCACTGTGCGAGGTAGAGGTGGTTGAGACCATAGTGGCTCGAACCGATGACAGTGGGTTAGGATGTGGAAACTCTCCTGTGGTGACAACCGTAGTTGGAATTAAAGAAGTCCCAGAGGGAGTGACAACATTGGTTTCCATCGCTGTGTGCGACACTGTCTAGCACTCATAAGAGTGAATCGGTACGATGATGGGTGTCAAAAGATCATTGGTTGGAGTTTCAGGTGGACCAAGAGCTTTTTACTCAAAGTCTAAAACAGTCGGTATGTTGGTTGGGCATAATTTCTTGTGACCCAGTCGCTTCAAAAGACCCTTGTTGGTCTAGCTTTTGCCTTAGTGGTGGTGGGGGTGGCTCCAGTGTAACCGATGATAAGCCCATAATCCTTCATGACCGGTGGATCTCGTGATCCTCCACTGTGTGAGAAGATCAAAGAAACTCTAGGGATTTCTATTCATTCAAAAAACAACACACACTAAAAAAGTCCCTACAAGATAAAACAAGCAAACACTAAACTAATTGGAAGAACAGTTACAACAACCAACACTAGAGAAACTTACTGGTGCAAGTGCAACTCGAATACAGAAGAACCCTTCGGGTATACTTTGCAAAGCATGGCCTGATGTCTATCCTAGGTACTGTGGTATGCCCTCACATTCACCTATGTATGTCCCTAAAAAGATAGGCAACTAGGTTGCCAGTGCGTGAACAGTCACCAGGCGGGTACAGTCGAAAGTCGGGTAGACCACAATGAGCAGGGTATCAAGCCTGAAACCTGTCAAGGGTATCGAAAGCAAGTGGTCCGAAAGAAAACTAAGGACCTTGAAAGGATTCGAGACCCACGAAGCTCCGTGGAAAATGCAATTGATGGAATCCCAAGACAAGCCCTCTATATGTGTTCTCCACTATGATTGATCCATCTTTGGAGGGGTTATCTCCGCTACCTTTCTACACCTGACCTCGTATTTATCCCCTGTGTTAGGGGGGGGTCCCGGATAACTTTCATGATACTGGACTTTGACACTCCCTAACTCAGAATCCAATGTTTTATTTTAATGGCCTTGAAGAGTTTCCCCTCCAACCTAATTCAAGGCCTTAACCCTAAACTAGTTGGTTGACCCTACAAACATAAAAAAGTCTAATGAATTTTAGATTTAGCATTAATTTTTATGACTTGTCTTAAGTCAAAGGTTATGAAAGTGAAACTAGTGATGTTTGAAAGATGAAAGAAAAATAAACAGAAAGTTGGAAACAAAACCCTTTACTTCACTCAACTCTTAAACAACTTTTCAAACTTAAAATTTTTTCTAAGATCTTTGAACAACAAACTCAAAGAAGAATTTCAATCAACTACAAACTACTTATGATCTAAGTGAACCATCAAGAACTTATGAAAGTAAATACTTTTCCCTGGTTACTAATGCAAAACAACACTTTTTAACCAAACAAAGAAATAAAAGATTTTTTTTTTATTTGAATGCTCACAAAGAAAAAAGGAAAAATATCAACAAGTCAAAACCAAGAAAACTTCTGGCCTAAGTGCAGATCACAAAGAGTCACTTTAAAAATCACACACAAGAAAATTAAAATCGGACTCTCACACTTGTCTAAAAACCCTATAAAAGAAATTGTTTTGAGGAAAACCTCTAAATGAAAAAAGAAAGATATTGCTGTGATCAAACCTAAGTTACTGAACACTATGACAGAGACCCAAACCTGAGAGGTATAACTCTTTTCAAAAGAAAGGATGACTGGCTCACCTTCAACAAAAATTCTTTCCACAAGCACACTACTGACCGTTCCACAGCAAGCGTGTGCACACGAGCTGTGTATAGTCAAAGCATGTATACACGCATGTTGGCCTTATATAGGCCGTGTGTATATCTAAAACTTTGAGACAAATGAAAATATAAGCAAGCCAGCCTAGGCAGAAACTACTGGTATTGAGAACCAAAATCTCTTGAAGACTTAGTTACTTACTTTAACAGAAAAAAGAAAACAATTCAAGGAAAACTTCATAGAGAAAACCAATCCGAGGTGAAACCTAAGGTATAGACTACAAACAACAAAGACTAGAAAGAGTTCCAAAAAATGCCTGAGAAGGACTAATTCTAATAGGGAAGAGGATGACTACCTCTTTTAAAAAAAATTCTAGAATCATACACGCGACTGACACTTCCTCAGCTAGCATGTACACGCAAGCTGTGAGAATGCAGGGTGTGGTTACACAGGTTTAGACCTTATACAGGCCGCGTGTACCTCTGTGGGTCTCGAAAAAAAAACACAATCAAGCAAAGAAACTAAGATAACTGGTATGGAAGACTAGAATCTCTGTTAGCTCAGACTTTTGCAGAAACTTTAAAAGTAGGAAATGAAACCAGTTCTTAAAAATACCCCAAAAAATTCCTAGAAACCCTAGACTATCCCCAGTATGGTCGCCAATTCTGTTGTGAGTGGGAAATCCCTCTACGGACTAGCACTTAGGGTTTAATTATGCATGCAGAAAAGACCTAAAGATTTCTACTTTCTATCGTCGTCCCAGACCTAATCCCCATTATTCTTAAGCAAATACATAATTAAGAAGATCAAGTGAGCATACCTTATTTCGGGTGTTTGATTTCGATCCTTCCTCATGCTTGATTTCTTTTTGACTGCATCTCTCCTCCCAAGGCTGACTTGCATTCACACAAAACAAACAACAAACTCCACATGCATTTGATATATAGATTAATGGGTTAGAGATTTAATAAACAAGTATGCAATAAACCGTGAAAACCTCATATGGTGGGATGGGAAAAGTGTCTCTTTATTATTAACTTCAAAAAATTAGCTTACAATGATGAAGTTGACCACTACTCCATGAACCTAGTCCTGGGATCCTCTTCAACTGTCCTCCAACTTATTTGCTCTATCTTTCTCTTTGCACAAGGAAGGCTAAAGGGTTGGGACAAAGGGAATGCACAATCAGGTATAGTTTCTTTACTGTGATTCTCCTCTTCCAAATGGGACCCCTAACCCTTCTTTTATAGGCTAGAAGAAGCTAGGTATTTGGTTGAACCCTCGGCCATGCATGGCCAAAAGGTTTAGTTAACTTACCCAAAACTATGTGTTCCATCAACAACTTTCCTTTTTTCATTCTTTTGTAGGTACACGCGAGCTATTTTGGGTCAGCTAGTGTGTACACACATACAGTAATGGAGTAGGGAAATGGGCTTTTATAAAAGAGGTTTTTAGGAAGAGTTGTTTAGTAGTGCTTTGGAAAAGAAGGAATATGAGATGGCATGATGCCAGGTAAGCATGTTTGGTGCAAATTAGGGTTATAATAGACAATTACCTACATGTGTGCTTGTCCTCTAGGGTTTTTATTCAGCAATATTCATAAACATATGCAAGAAATTAAACTACAACCATTCAATCAAGAATTTTTGCAGAAAAATACTTACAATTCACCAAGAAATAACCATGCAAACCCTATTTGTAACACCTTCCTACAAGAGAAACACCATAGAATGCCAAAAATGTCTTTCTTCAACAAGTGCTCCTCCTTAAATCAACCAATAACCCAATATAGGGTGCAAATTTCAGAGCTCACCAAGTGGTGAGTAAGTGATGATGAAAAAATGAGAGTGAAAATCTCCCATTTATAAAAAACCTTGACCTAATTATACATTTTAGGTCAGGTAAAAAGGCCGACTAGGCCAAAATATCAAACCATACTATTTTACATTAAATTTTCAAGTTAAAACCCTAAATCAAGCTGAAAGGAGAGTAGAATCCCCTCCAAGGGAGACGTTAGCCCTTTTTAGGGCAGATGGGGTGTCTTGGAGAAAAATGTTAGGCCTCCCTGGGCTTCTCCAACCTTCCACACGTGCCACTGCTACTTAGTCTTCCTACCCCAAACATCCATGATGTTGGGTGATGTCATGGTCAAGGTGGTGACGTCCTAGGCCTCCAAAGGCCAACGTTCCACTAAGAAAGGGTCATTCCCCCTAGGCCAAGCTGTGATGGGGTGCTTCCAGTGGAATGTTCTCTTCTTCTCTAGTGCAAAGCCCCTGATCCATCTGTGTCCTTTCTCTGCCCCTTGATGGGGTCTCAACATCCATCTGGTGGGCTCTTTAGCCCCATGGAGGTCTGAACTGATCATCTCCCCATGTGTACTGGTCCAAATGGTACCTATCCGTCGAGAATGGTCCTGCACATCAAAGGCTACACCTTCCCTGGGCTCATCAGTCACAGGGATCATAGCAATGTCAATCACATCATCATCAATATTATTAAACATATGCATAAAATACCTAATACATCCGTTAACAACTCAAATATGTTACACAATTCTGCAATACAAGTCTGGAGAAAGAGACAAGGCATCCTATTGGGCTAGTGTCCACAGGGAAAGGAAAGTTCCCGGAAAGACCTCATCCAAGCCATGTAAGTGGGTGATGTGTTCAAGGGATGTCCAAGCATGTGGGTGCAGTGAAGGCCAAGGATGAAGAAGTGTTAGCTGCGGGTGCCTTTGTAGAAGGCGAGCTGTACCTGTCATTAATGCATTTCTTCCAAGCCCATTCTTGCCTTTATTCTTTTTATTCTTTTTTTCTTTTTTCATTTTTAATTGAAGAGTTAATTAGGGGACACTGCATTGGCATGGTGACCAGAGCTGATAGTGTTACCCACAAGTAGTTTCATAGAGATGAGAAGGTTGGCTCATGATGAGATCCCCTTTCCCTTGGCCATGCAACCAAGAGTCACTGCCCTGGCGTGGTAACCAGCTGGTGGCAATGTCATACTACTAGGTACCCATGGTCCTAATAGGCTAGCTCTTGATGAGACCCCCTATCCTCTGACTAGGTATTTTTCCGGGTCCCTCTTGTTTCTTGCTGAGAAGCCTTTTATTTCTTTCTCGGGGATCCCTAGGCGAAGCATCTCGAGGTTTTATTCTTAGGATTTTATCTTTTACCAAATTTCTTTTACCTTCTGGGCCTTTAGCCCCTTCTTCCCATGAGGTAAGGTGCAGTCCTAAAAATAGGTCAACCCAATGCCTAGACAAGGGGAATGGGATAAGTGAGTGGGAAGTAAGATGAAGAAGTGGTGCTATGAGGGGAGTGGACAATGCCTTTTCAGAAATCCCCCCAATGGAAAACCAAAACCTACGGATACAGGCTTTCTAGGGCACCCTATCAATCCCCCCAAACATAGTCAAGTGGGAAAATGTAAGATCCAAGCAGTTGTTAGAAATAAAGGGAATCAGATACATACATTTAAAGGTTTTAACGATCAAATGTGACACATACCATGATACCTGGACTAATTACCTCATGAAGCAAGAACCACTTTTGATACAGGACTAAACTGATCGTGATTGATGTTGCTGTTGTTGACAAGATAAAGATGATGGAAGAAGAAAAGGTGGGCCCTCAAGGGCCATGCTCAGGTCAATCCTACTCTCGGTAATCCATGTATAGGACCTGTGGACCTTGAGACATGATCTCCTAGTTATCTATGAAAAGTTGGGATAACATTTGGCTCCAACTCAGGGACATGTGCTCACCATAGAGCACATGAGAACCTCAACATATCTGGCATAACCTGTAGACATGCTTGATCTCGAAATAAGCATCACTAACAAAAAGGGGTGGTAATGCCACCCCAACATATATATATTTATACTAAAACAAAGCAATCAATAAATATGAAACAAACTACTCACCTGTACTTACCTGTTTGTTGGATGGTGTAGTCAAAGAACCAGTGAAGCCAATTCAACAACGTCCCATAATACCTGCATTTGTGCTTCATCATAAACTAGAAAAATGAAAAATCAAGCACAAAAATGACATGGGTTAGAGCATATATCATATAATCGGAAATCATAAAGTCTAACTCATGGAGGCGTGTGGGAGGGATAAAATATTGCAAAGTCCATATCTGAGGAGAATACTGAATCCACCTCTAGAAGGCGTCATTAAAAGTCCAAGGTTCAGAACACTGACTCTGAGGGATGGTAAACTGGCCACCTAGGATGTCTTCGTACTCTGGAGCTCTGGAAGGGATCGAAAAAGATCTAGAAGAGGACTGACAAACTCTCAAGGGAAGGTTGAAACATTGAGAAGATAGACTCAAATCTATAGTTTTCAACCAACCCTTGGATTCTCAGGTTTTCTTCAGAGGAAACTCAATATAAAATATATAATTTCCAACTACACCTTTAATGAAACATCAAGGTAATGCAATAATATGTGGCTGGGGAAAAAGGTCATGAGAAGCCTTTTTTAGGCAAACAATATTCTTACCCCGATCAAAACCTAAGCACAATGCTGGTTGATAGTCATTTTCATAGGGTAAATCTAAGTGCTCAGAGAGGTAATCATCAAATACCTCAAGGTGAGACCAAAAATCATCAAGAAAATATGGTATTTGGTCAACCTTGGGTGTTTGGGGAAAATTGGTAAAAATCTCATCTCCTTGTTGCCATTGGTCAAGAGCCTTCTATAATAATTGCAAGGGCAAAACTTGGATATGACTCTCTATGTCGTAGATGGGATCCATATTATAATAGACTTCATCCCACCCACATTTCCCAACATGTATGAACTCATCAATTTTATCATCCATGTCATTATCGATATCATAACATGCAAGGTTTGAAGTATTCTTTCTCAGCTCCTCCTCATCTTTCTTATCACAAAGTATATTATTATCAAAAACTAGGAGAGGAGGGAAACTTACTTTTTCTTCTTGTGCAGGAGTTTTGAAGACTTGGGTGTCTTCAACATGTGTCACGGTTTCATTCTCAAGAACTACCCCTTCATATTTAGTTATGCAGCATGGAAGGTATGATTCTTTCAAGGATTCCATTTCTCCTTCATTTCCTAAATCGTGGGACAAGGTGTCATTGGAATCCTGAAGTGGAAAGCAACTAACCTCATCTTTGCTTTGCTGTGCAGGAGAAACAAGTTCTTGGATGACCTCATCTTAGGGAGGATCATGGGTTGGTACTTCATCATCTTGCTTAGGTTTTTTCTCATTAATCACGTCCTCATTCTGTTGGTTAAAAACTTGTTCCCTACTTTCTTGGGGATCATCAGTAAAGGTTTCAAGGGAAACTAGTTTCATCGGGCTAAGAGTGTCCATGGTATGGTCATTGGTTCTGGACAAGGAGATAATTTTCTCGAATCGAATGGCCATGTTGTCAGCTTCTGCAAGTGTTTTTGGACCCTTTTTATTTAGGAGGAAGCTTAAATTCACCAGAAGTCCATTGGTATAGAGATAGATTAGATAGTTTCCTTTAGGATGATAGCTTTTAGGAATGTGGTACAACAAATTCTGAAATCTAGCACCAAAATCTATGATGGTCTCGTCCTCTATTTGTTTTATGCATTGAAGACCTCTCAACAATGATTGGACATCTTCCATTTTCAGAACCCACCTTGCAAGAAAGATTTCTTCAAATTGGTCGATAGATGTGATGCTGGTAGTTGGAAGATTATCATACCATCTTCTAGCCTCTCCATGTAGAGTCGCAGAGAAAAGTTTCATTACCAAGTCTTCAGCGTCATCACTAATAGGGCAGTACTAAAAGAAAGTCCTGAATTTTCTCATGTGATAATCGAGATTTTCTCCATCAATGCCAACGAATATAGGGATCCATTTTTTATACCAAGGGGGCATTTGTCTTAGGTATCCTAGGATTTTGATCATATCTAATGGGTTGTAGTTCCCGGGATCCCATTGTGAAGTCATTGTTGGCTTTGTCATCAGTGGATGCACCAGATAATATTTTTGAAACTATCAAAAATAAGGGAAAACACCATAGTGGAGTCGCCAGGTAAGCTTGTAAGTTAAGACTTCTAGAGGCAAGGATTACCAAAAAGTGTTGTCTTGAGGATAATTGACTCAGTGTTCCCCAACAACAGCGCCAAAATGTTATCACATAGTTTGTAGCTAGGATAAAAGGCTATAGGATAGAAGGACAAACTGGCGTAACAGGAACCAATCCCACCCAATGTCACCACAATGGGATGGTTCTTTCTCTTTATGGAGGATAGGTTCGAGGGAGACGTCCTCGGTGACCTAGGGTTTTGAAGAGGAAAAAGGCTAACAGGACCAAGATAAGGTTTCCCCCTTCACAAGTCATTACCCAAACAGATAGTCCGGCCAAAGCCCAATAATGAAACAAAACCCCCAAAGAATTGTACCTACCTGCAACTAAGAAACAACAAACTGATATGTTCAAGCTCTTCAATGGGTTAGTACTTCATTAGAATATCTGATAAATATATAGGCAATATGGCAATAAATGTTGACGAAGTCAATGTTTATCAATAACAATGAAACATTATAACACTTCACCAATAAATATTAGAACAATGTAGCATTCAATGTAACCAATCAACACTTTGTTCAATTAATGCATCAAACCATCATTCAATTGCCTTTTAAAACCAAACGTTGTTTCTTTAAAGATGAAATAACCAAAGATGACGTCAACAACTGGGGTTAGAGTAGTTAGGGTTTTAAATTCAAAGAGTTTTAAGAGTGTTGTGATCAATGTTTCACTTCAACATTATAGGACTTCAGATCAATGCCTTAGGGTTTAATGGAGTTAGAGGTGAAGGACACAAAAGTTGAAGGATGAAAAATTTCAAGGACTAGAGGGAAAAGTTTTGAGGTGTTGTTAAGGAAAGGCCTCAAAATCAAAACCCTAGGGGAGAGAGGCTCACTTCGGTGTTGCTACAGCAAGGCCACGTGCTCTCTCCACCTTCCTGGCAAAATGGCTAGGTCAAGAATAAAGTATATAAGAAAAAAAAGAGGGTTTGATGAGATAAGGTGTTGCTACAGCAAGGCCTTTCAACAAACCCTAGAAAGAGTATGGCCCTAGTGTAGTAAACCTAGGCCAGGGATGTCTCACTCTTCTTGGCTTCAAAATAGTACGACTAACAAAGAGGAAGAGGAAATAGGAGTGTAGCTATGGCTAGGCTCTTTCTTTCCTCTTCAATGGCTAACGATTTCTCTATCAGGGGACATGAGACAATGACCTACTTGTGTGCTTGTCCCCTAGGGTTTTGATTCAACAATATTCATAAACATATGAAATAAATTAAACTACAACTATTCAATCAAGAATTTTTGCAGAAAAATAGTTACAATTCACCAAGAAATAACCATGCAAACCCTAGTTGTAACACCTTCCTTCAAGAGAAACACCATAGAATGCCAAAAATGTCTTCCTTCAACAAGTGCGCCTCCTTAAATCAGCCAATAACCCAATTTAGGGAACAAATTTGATACCTCACCAAGTGGTTAGTAAGTGATGATGAAAAAATAAGAGTGAAGATCTCCCATTTATACAAAACCTTGACGTAATTTTACATTTTAGGTTAGGTAAAAAGGTCGACAAGGCAAAAATATCAAACCATACTATTTACATTAAATTGTCAAGTTAAAACCTTAAATCAAGCTGAAAGGAGAGTAGAATCCCCTCCAAGGGAGAAGTTATCCCTTTTTAGGGCAGATGGGGCATCCTGGAGCAAAACGTTAGCCCTCCCTGGGCTTCTCCAACCTGCCACACGTGCCACTGCTGCCTAGTCTACCTGCCCCAAACATCTATGATGTTGGGTGACGTCATGGTCAAGGTGGTGATGTCCTAGGCCTC
>JASDQU010310059.1:19757-47340 GCA_032191745.1 Picea mariana | reverse complement strand
ATAACACAAGTGCCATCAGTGTGTCTAAAAATCCTGTCCTCCACTCCAAGACAAAACATATTCCAATAAAATATCATTTTCTGAGAGAGAAAGTCACCAATCAGATTGTTCAGGTCCATTACAATTCATTGTGATAACACAAGTGCCATTAGTGTGTGTAAAAATCCTATCCTCCACTCCAAGACAAAACATATTCCCATAAAATATCATTTTCTGAGAGATCAAGTCACCAATCAGATTGTTCAGGTCCATTACATTCCCACTTTAGAACAAATTGCAGACATCTTTACTAAGCCCCTAGCCAAGACACCATTTGAATATCTCAGACAGAAGCTGGGTGTCATTTCGTTTCACACCTAAGATAGTCCATCCTGTTAGGGGGAGATTTGTATTGTTTGATTATCTAATGCCTCCTACATTTACTGCAATAGCACAGGGGGAGCATGTATCTTCTTTGACATTGATGTCAAAGGGGGAGAAAAGAATTCGGGTGTTGAAGTTGCCATCAATGCCAAAGGGGGAGATTGTTGGAAATTTTTAACAAGTAGCGTATGCTTGTCATTGATGGCAAGTACAACAGTGGAGATGGCAGGATAAGAAGGATAAAATCCCCTGGGGATTTGGACGTGAAAGCTCAGGAGGAACAACATTGAGGAAAACGCGTGCAACAAAGCTCAAGATACAGGAGTTTGCAGAGGAGAAGGAACACAGAGATCCAGTGACCGTTGGATCCCATTCAAATTTCCCGAAAGACCGACAATCGTTAGATATGCAGAAGTTGCGAGGGAGATAAGCCATCGGGAGATCGGAGTTCTCAAGGTCATGAGAACCGGGACATTGAAAGTCTCTATATCCCGACATAATCGGGACCGTCCATTTGGAAGGACGCGTGGCAGCGATCGGGCGCCACTGGGAGAAGCTCGACATAAGGCTTCATCGGAGAATCGGGAATTGGAGTTTCACGAGTCTCGTGAACAATTACAATAGAAACCCCGAAATCGCGATGAAAGAAATCCCGACTGAACCTGAACTGTCAGATTAACATGTGATCTAGACCATCGATCCAACTCACGACAGTAGACCACGTCAGCTAGGGACACGTGGCACAACCAAGGAATGATAGGTGTCAGGCAGATTCAACACCTCAAGCACATGTAAGCCACGAATCAGAGTGACATGTGGTAGTATTTAACACGTGTCAAACCACGTATGACATCAACAGAGTATCGGGGATCGGGACTTTGAAATGAAAAAGTCAATTGACATCAGGAATGTCGATTTCGCGATGAGAGATTTTGCGATTTGATCGCAGCTGCTGAATAAAGATCGCATCTGGACCATTGATTCAAGTTTGTATCGGAGTTTCACGGATCGCGAATTCATGAGGCAAAGAACACAATGCAACGAGAATCCTGATTTTGCGATATGTGAAATCACGAGTGAATCTGGACGGTCAGATCCAAAAATGATCAGGACCATAGATGTAACTCCATATTGGAGTTCGGGGATCGTGAATTTAAAATGGAAAGAACTCAATACATCAAAAACCTCGATTTCGCAAAATGCGAAATCGCGAGTGAGTCTGGACCATCAGATCCATAAATGATCAGGACCGTTGATCAGAGCCTGTATCGGAGTATCGGGGATCGGTACTTTGTAATGCCAAAATCTCTTGACATCAAGAACTCCGAAATCACGATATGTGATTTCGCGATGTAATCACAGCCGTTGGATAAGAAGTGATCTAGACCGTTGATTTAACTTCTTATCGGAGTTTCGGGGATCGGGATTTGGAAGTGACTAAAACTATGAAGACCAAGAGTGCCGAAATCGCGATATATGAAATCTCGATTGGATCTAAAACATTGGATCAAGTATTGATCGCAGGGCTACTGTTGCATGCAACAGTAAAACTACCAGAAAACCACTGATGATTTCAGCCAGAGGACTAGAAGACACTTGGGAAAACGGCCAGAGAAGCTGAAGAGTTACGATGAAGATCATGCAGAGCACTCGAGAGGTGGAGAAGATTGGTGGAGTTGGAGCATGCAGAGGGATGGAGAACATTGCATGCACAAAGTGCACAGAAGATATAAATATAGAGTACAGAGAAGAGAAGGGGTCGTTGTTGCTGTTGCTATTGGAGGTTGTTGTGATTGTTTCTTGTAAAGGTGATTCAGGTGTGAAGAAAGATCAGAGTGTAGCAGCTGAATAGCACAGAAGAGGAACTGTGTAGAGAATGAAGATGGTGCACAGAACATAAACAGTAGAAGACCAGATAGTGCAAGTGATATGTGCAGAAAGGCAGTGTGGCGGAAAGAGAAACGAGATGCAACAGAACAGTGATAAGTCGGGTAAGCCTGTTGATCATTATATCACTGTAATAAGTTTCAGAAGCAAAGATTTATATTTTAGGGTGGTTAGGAGGTGCTAGGGAGGACTATTGTCCTCAGAGGTTCAAGTGGGTGCTTGAACACAGGGAGTTGGTGCTTCCTCCTAGTTGGTTCTAGAGAAACTAGGGAGTTGGTGCTTCCTTCTAGTTGGTGCTAGAGAAAACAGAGAGTTGGTGCTCTCAGCAAGTTGCAGCTTGCAAAGATGAGGTTGTAGCCTCATTATGAGTTGGTGCTTATATGTATGATACTGTAAAGAATGTAACCATTACTTATCATATAAAAGAAAAAGAGGTTTTTACCCTGCATGGGTTTCCTCGGAAAATATCTGTCTCTGTGTTTCTCATATATGTGACTGATGTTGAATGTGCCTCTGTTTATTTCTCTGCATTATTGTGATCATCATTCAGTGTTTCTGCAAAGAGTTTTAAAAAGAAGCATAATTGTTTAAGCTCAGTAACAACTGATTCACCCCCCCCCTCTCAATTGTCCAATAGTTTAGTGTGCAACTAGTGTATGTACGCAAGATGTCTAGTATGAAACTAGCGTATCTACGTGGGAAGTAGTGTAGCAGGGTGCGTACATGCTCCAAAAAATGGTTTTTAAAAGAGAGTTCCTGAACAGTAATTTGGAAAATTGTGCAAGTAGAAAGGCCAATGCCATGTATGCATAGGTAGGGAATTTTAGGGCTATAACAGAGTTGAGGAGATCTATGCAAAATGATACCAACCATTGAAGTTGTAAAAACCATGAATGGTTATAGGGAACTTTGCTAATCCATTTTACAAGCAAAAATGTGCATTCACTTTGTGAGTCAAATTTAGTGGCTTGATTTGGAAAGGAATTTCATGTAATGATTTTGGTGAAGAAAGCACAAATACTCCAATTGGGGTAGATAAGTTGGTTCAAGGCACCATATTTATGTATTTTTAACCAAGGCGGGGTCACAATTTTCCATCCCGGAGGAGTATGAGGAAGGGGATTTCCCCCTGGTCACATCAAAGTTAGAATTGGAACCTGAACCTAAAAGATTTGAACCTTTGGATTTTTGTATTTCATAAATAGACGAGTAGAGGATTCTACCTATGGAACATGGTAATATAATAAAAAAGGTAATATAATAAAAAATGTGAATTCTCAGTAGGAATTTTGATGCTTGTTGTTCTGTTTTATATTTTGGCTTACTTGGGAAGTAGTTAAGGTAGATAACATGAATACGAAGAAAATGGATTCCTATTTTGGCCCTCCAATTGCATTGCAAATATGTTTCAATAGGATT
The DNA here is from genome assembly GCA_032191745.1 of Picea mariana. NCBI lineage: Eukaryota > Viridiplantae > Streptophyta > Pinopsida > Pinales > Pinaceae > Picea > Picea mariana. Next base: position 43,671 of record JASDQU010310059.1, on the reverse strand, counting down.
ATCTGCAAGCATGACTTGTTTAATGAGAATATTTGGTAAAGGGGAATATGTAATGGGTTTGTTGGGAATTTATTAAAGCATGCTGGATGCTTGTTGTACCTAAATTAATGATGAATATGTGTTTTTTAGAAGAAGGGGGTGCATGTTTGGTTGTACCTGACACCCCACAAGTTTTTGGTCTAGATGTAAATATTTTCCATAGGCAAGTTGATTTCCCCATATGTTTAGTAAGCCTTGTTTAGTCAGTCCCACATAGATTAATATGTGATCATGTAGCGTGTATCCCTCTTATACCTAGAGTGGATGTCAAATCAATTTGCGGAATGAACCACTAGAGTAGGTACGAGGGTAGCATGTGTAATAATATATAATCTTGATGGTGGATCAGATAATTTGAATCTTTGATTAACAGGGGGAATGTGAGATAGAGTAATTTCAGAGTGTGAGGGACAAAATTATGATTAAGGGAGAGCTTAGTATATTGATGAATGATGTAGGTGAAATGGATTCCTATAGAACTAGCGAGTATGAAAGATGGTACTTGTTGGGATAAGATTTTGGGACCAACACATGCAAAAGAAGGAAAGATAGTTGGCGCACTATGAGAGATCAATGTGCATAAAGTAAGGAAGACCATTGGAAGTCGTTAGTCATTTTGGGTACATTGACAAGGGATAAGCCGTATTGTAATGGTATAAATATGTAAGGGTTTTGGGGTAGATAGAATGGAATGCAAGGAGTGAGAAAATAAGAAGTAACATAGTAGTAGAAAAGAAATAAAGTATGCAATGTATGTGAGAATGAAAGAGTGAAGAGAGACAAAGACAGATAGAGGGGTAGGAGAAGGACAAGGTCATGATGTATGAGCTCAATGCGCATATTTTGTAATGAATTATTATGAATAATATAATAAGAAGTTGGTCGTTGTGGATATATCCCATATTGGGTGAACCACATTAAATATCATGTCTATGTGTCATGATGTGTTTGTTGTTGTGTTTATTGCATGCATATTATATATGTCCGTTATTCTGAATATGTTACATGTTCTTATGTTTTTGTGCACATGATATAAGGTATAATGAACTAATTCTAAATAGAATGGTTATGAGGACTTCCCCCCATCCCTTCATCACTACAGAAATCGGGTTCCTACAATCCCCATAGATACCTCGATTTAGACTTCACCTGCTTGCGGGCAATGCTGAAAGGGTTGGTAGCTAAGGGTTTTGTTGTTGAATTCATGTTGGATGATGGGTCTTTCCACTACGTGCAAACAAATGGTTCTGTTCCTAGGACCAAGATCTGTGACTGAGGGGAATGTGGAGGTCGACTAAGAAAGAGATCAGAGATCATAATAAGAACCCTCAAATCAGCTTGGAGAAGTAGTTATAGAGGTATGTATTTACAGACTTACATGAGATTTTCTTTGCTGGTTTCTCGACAGTTGTATTTGACTGGTTACAAAGATTAGTTGAAAATACCAAAACATTCTACACTATTGTCTCAAGGAGTTGGACCCATGAGTTGATTCAACAAGTTAATACCATAAGTAATAGGATTTCATGCATAATTGATTTATAGTTGGATAGTGTATTGGGGGGTTATATTACTGAGTTTTCTATAGATTGTACCCAGTCATATAGTGTTGTTGAAAGAGAGTTATTTAAAGGTCCATGCAAAAGTTATTTGAAATCACTATCTTCTTGGATCAAGATTTCGTTGTGTGCTAAGGGGGTTATGAATTTGGAATTTGATCACCTCAATATTTGTGTTCCTTCGTGTGCATAGGGGGTGGAGGGCTGTCCAGGGGATGGTATGAGTGTATGAAGAAGATGGATGCAGAAAAGAACGAATAAGAAACAGATGGACTCAGAATTCCAAGAGAAGAAGTAGGTGTGACAAAAGAAGAGATTGGAGTTTTGTGCAGTGGAAAAATATTTCAGTAGAGTAGGAAGAGGAATGTGGTTGATAGAGAAGAAAAACACAATGAGATTGAGGAAAGAGACATCGGTGTAGTGCTCCATATCGAACAAGTACCATGCACAGAGGAAAAGGAAAAGGAGTGTCAACTCAGTATAGCATAAGGAGATACATTACATCCCATTAGCCCCACTCAGGTCAAAATATATGTCTAACCCACGACCCTGTGTGTGTCTCCAAGGTATGAAAATTTGTCATGAACACTTGTAGTTATTGAAGGAAGAAAGGATAAAAGTAAAGGTATTCTGGGTAGTGGAAGTAGTACAAAAACCTGGATTCAGTTAGCGACACCGAGGAAGAATACTTCACAGTACACCATGGAGGGATTACACCCCACTTTGAGAATGATTGTCTTTCATGGAGAAGGGACAAAAGATCCAGAATAACACTTATTTGTCTATGAAGCAGTATGGACTGTGAATAACATCCAAGATGACAATGCAAAAATCGCATAATTAGTGACAACATTCAGAGACCACATGTTACTTTGGTATATGAAGTATTAGTCCATTGTACCTACGGGACAAGACAAACCGTTGGTAGACATCATCAAATCCTTATTAAAATAATTCTAGAAACCAAAGTCTGAGTCACGGTGTATTAAGGAACTAAAAGAGATAAGTAGTTGCAGAATGAATCAATAAGGAATTTTGACCAAAGATTCAAGATGTTGATGGATCGATTGACCTTCTAGATTCTATATGAGAAGCATAAGGAATGGTTCATTTTGGGATTCTTACCAAATATATGATTCCCATTGACACAACATAATATTACGTCGCAGTCACAATTGTTAGAGATCGTCATGAATTTGGAAGCATCCCTTGTAGGAGAATATGGCACATAGATAGCTCAGGTTTAGTCAGAGTTAGCAACATTGCCAATTTAGTTGCAAGAGCTTGCAAGAGGGAAGGGAAAGTGTGGAGAATTCTAGTGTGTTACATGGAGAAAGGAAGGTCATCATAAGAATGATTATCCATCCTTTAAATATTATTTGGCTACAGGAGCCTTGAATCCATTGGCCATGGGAGGAGGGGTATGGTGTGAGATATGCAGAAGAATGGGTAATTACTTGACTACTTATTCAAGGATGCAGAAGTATCAGAGCACTGCCAAAATCTTATTTTGTATTTTTTCTAAATCTATGGGACATGATGACGTAGACCCCCCCCTTTCTCTCCTCGGGGTTGCTCAACCTCCCAGTCAAGTATCTTCAAAACACTAAGAGGAATCGATTCTTCAGACCTCCAAAAGACCTTGGAATAAATTCACACAGGTCCCTTGATGTCACCCACAGGTTCAAATTACCCGCACAGTCGTTCTCTGATGCTTCTGGAAACACCAATTTATGAGTAGTAGCTCATGTTCTAGACTCTTCTCTCAATGTGACCACAAGCTACGACCTCGGGCTAGCCCTCTTCGTGAATTCGAGCATCGACACTTTTGGATGCAGCTTACTCCTTTTTCCCCGAACTTCGAATGGGCGAAATCTCTTGGGCCAAATCTACGGACCACGCTCCTTTTACAGCCAACAAATGAAATTTACTTTAGAGCTTCAACGTTCAGTAGTTTCGAACGTTCCAAATCATTTTCCCCCCAAAGTAACCTTTACCCAAATCTATGGATCAAGTGCCATGCATCCTTTTCCAATGGACGGTTCCAATGGAGTTTGACACTTTGACCTTTAGGATGTTTCGTGCCTTCACACTTCATTTTCATCGAAGTACTCTATCACCAGCTAGGATTTAGATTCTTACCTTTGGATCTTCAGATGACTTCTGGTCAATGACTCCACCTTCCTCCTCACTCTTTTATCCGAAGTCCATGATATGTTGATGTGTGTCCTCCCTAGATCAATGGTCACGATGGACTTCACTACTTCGGCCTTCGAGATTTTTGTCTTCACCAACTCCACTTTTCGCCGAAGTGATTTCATCTGAAGCACGCGGATCTCCGCCATGTGTTCTTTTGGATCTAACGGTCCAGATCTACTTCTTTCTTTGCAATTTCATGAAGTTTTCTCTTTGTTCCACACAAAGTTTCTGGAGTTCTTTCTCATGAACTCTTCGATCTGCTGCCACGTACCCTCCTTGATACCGATGGCTAGGATTCACTTCGTAGCTTCAGGACTTCAAAGATCCCACTCTCAAAACACTTTCAAACCTACTACTACTCGTAGTGCCGAAGGATTCGAAGGCCAACGTCCATGCAACTCTTCCAGATCTCACGGTCTAGAATGATCCTTCTTCCTTGGAATGGGTCCTTCTCGTTAATTTGGGGAATATTAAAGGGTCCTACCTATTGAATAATTCTCGCCCGCTAACTCTTTTGATCTTGTTCTTCCTTGAAACATCTAACTCCTAAGAGTGTTTCTTCGACACTTAGTCAAATTTTGACTCTGTGCACACCTTGCAATAGGTCTTGTTCCACAACTCAACTTCTTTGTGAGCGACTGTGCACACCTTGCAACAATTATTTACTCAACTCAATTTATCCTCCTGAACAATAGAACTTAAGTATGTTCCAACATGTGCACACCTTGCGAGGTATTCTGAACTTCTTCTCAAACAAAGATTTAGGTTTCCTCTCCTGAATTTCTGAGTCAAAATACTCTGTCAACACATGCCTTACAGACACTTTGCACTCCTTGAAAATAAAAGATTCACGTTATCTCTTCTAAGATTTTGAGTCTAAACAGACTCTTTCAACACACACATTGTAGACACTATGCGCTCCTTGCACATGCGCGTAGAAGAGAAACAATTGAAACTTATCTAAACTATCATAGATTCATACATTCAACTATGTAATGCATTCATAACATAAGAACAATTAAATGACAGATAATTGCAACTAAATAGAAAGCCTACCATTCATTCAGATAGACATAGTAATAGAAACACCAGACAATTGGGACCAATACTTCTCTGTTATATTCATTCAAATGAAATGTACATGGACTCATACAATATGATAAGATTCAACAGTCTCTGCAACAACTTCTTCAACAACAATAACCTTCATCATCCTTTTCTGGGCAACAATACATTTATTTATACAAAAGAGCTCATAGAGATTTTTCCTCCGACTACCTTAGCGCTATCCTATCAAATTAAAATATTTCAACTACAAAGGCTTATTAAAATAAATGTTAGAGACAAACAAGTGAGAGAAAATGATTTGAATTTGTATTGAAATCTACTACATTAAAGGAAAATGCATTCCCCATCAATCTCATGCGATGGCTCAACATCTAAGCTTTTAAGATCATATTTAATTACAATATTTTTCAGATATTTCGTGACATGTTCTCTTTTAAAATTAAAAATAACTTCAAAATGCGTGTTGGGGTGATGAGTTATCCTCCATTCACACTTTGCTGACTATGCTCTTGTATCATACTCCTCTAGACAAAAATTCATGGACTCTTGTCCATGAGCTCCTTCACTGACTTTCCATGCTTTTGTATATCTGCTTGATTTACCCAACTGGCATCTTATATTGGGTGTCCTTTCAACTTTACCAAATATGCAAAATATGTCTTCCTCCTGGTATTCTTACTAGTCCTCTGATATATGATCTTCTCCATCTGCAAATTTTCTGCTATAGGAATCTGCTTCTCCCACTAGATCTCTTTCTGATCTTCTCATCCTCTTGTGTCATCTTCCCTGTAAGGATACATGTATGAAATGTTGAATATGGGTGATATACCCACACCCTCTAGAATCTCTATCTCATAAGAATTAGCATCAAATTTTCTTAGGATCTTGCATGGTGCTATCTTCTTCATTTTTTAGTTTGTTATATGTTCCCCTTGGGAACCTTTCCTTCCTGAGATGTCCCAGAACTTGATCTCCAACTTCAAATTGAAGTTATTTCCTATGTTGATCAACTCTTTGTTTATATTATCTACTTCTATTATGCAACATCTCTTTGATCTGATTATGAAGCTTCTATATTTCTGCAGCGAATTCTTTTGCTCTAGTGATTCTGAATTCGCTATACTCTAGATCTCTCAAATCTGATACTCCTCTTGGCTTCATTCCATATACTATCTGGAATGGAATATTTCTTGTACTCTTGTTTAATGAGTCATTGTATGCAAACTATGATTGTGATATAATTTGATCCCACTGACTATGATGTTCAGTGACCAAACTCCTCATCAAATTCCCTAAACTCTGATTTACCACCTTAGTCTGTCCATCCATTTAAGGGTGATATGCTTAACTAAAGGATAGTTCTATTCCTAGTTTCTTCCACAGTGTCCTCCAGAAATGACCAAAATTCTTTGTGTCTCTGTCTGAGACAATACTCTTGGGAAACCCATGAAGTCTCACAACTTCCTTGAAAAGAAAATTTGCAATGTGTGTTGTATCACTATTTTTCTGGCATGGGATTAAGTGTGCCATCTTTGAGAATCTATCAACTACAAAAAATATGGAATCATTTCCCCTTTGTTTTCTTTGCAATCCCAACACGAAATATATGCTTATTGCAGCCCAAGAACTATCTGGAATAGGAAATGGATGATACAACCCAGTGTTCTTTCTCTTTCATTTTACATGCTGGAAAATCTTACATCTATTCTCAAACCTCTTCACGTCTGCCCTCATACCTGGCCAATAGTATGAACTTTTCAATTGTGCAAATGTCTTTTCATGGTCGAAATGTCCAGCTAGACCTCCACTATGATTTTCTTTCAACAGATTATCTCTGATTGAGCATTTTGGTATGCACAACTGGATACCTTTAAACAACAATCCATCTTGAATCAGATACTCTGCCCAATGACTTTTGTCTCTGATCACATGATTTGTACATGCTTCATATGCCTCTTTAAAATCATGATCATCACAATACATCTCCTTAAGGTGTTCAAACCCTAAGGTTTTCACTTGAAATTCCTGCAGAATTAGACATCTCCTGCTCAATGCATCAACAACCTTGTTAAAATTACCAAAAATATGTTTAATGACAAAAGTGAAATTTTGCATAAACTCTATCCACTTAGCATGTATTTAATTTAACTTTTCTTGTCTGGTTATGAATTGTAAAGCATGATTATCGCTATACAAAACAAATTCTTTTGGAACAAGATAGTTCCTCCATTTCTTTAAGGTTTTAATTACTGCATAAAGTTATTTATCATATGTGGATTACTTCCTCTTGGTATTATTCAACTTCTCATTGAAATATGCAACAGGTCTATTCTCTTGGCTCAAGACTGCTCTAATTGAAACTCTACTAGCATCACATTAGACTTGAAACGTCTTCCTGAAATCTGGTAAGACCATAATCAGTTGTTCTGTTATCTTCTCCTTTAATATCCTAAAACCTTTCTCAGCTTCTTCTATCCACTTGAAATAATTGTGTCTCTTCTTCACCATATCTAGAATCGGTGTACAAATTCCATTGAAATTTCTAATGAACTTCTGATAGAAGCTTGCTAATTCATGGAAGCTTCTCACCTTAAATATGCTCCTTGGCGATGACCATTCTCTGATTTATCTCACCTTCTCTGGATCCATCTTCAATTCATTTGAAGAGATTACAAAACCCAAGTAATTCACTTTTGTCTTCATAAAAGAGAACTTCAAATTTATCAACAACTTCTCCTTCTATAATCTTCCCATTACCAATGTTAAGTGCCTCAAATGATCTTCTTTATTTTTTACTAAAGACCAATATATTATTCATATATACAATCAAAAAATTACCAATGGAATATTTTAATACCTCATTCATCAATCTCATAAAATTATTCGGGGAATTTGTTAAGCCAAATGACATAACAATCCATTCATACAACCCCTCATTTTTCTTGAAGGTTGTTTTCTACTCATCACCTTCTCTCATCCTCATCTAGTGATATCCACTTTTCAAATCTATCTTTGAAAAATAATTTGCTCCACTCAAACAATCCATTAAGTCATCCATCCTTGGAAAATGAAATATGTACCTGATGGTGGTTTTGTTTATGGTTCTTGTGTCTGTACACATTATCCATCCTCCATCTTTCTTCGGACTCAACATAGTTGGTACTGTGCATGGAATCAAGCTTTCTATGACCAATCCCTTGTCCATCAAATCCTGGAATTGCTTCTTTACCTCCTCATTCTCTTGAGGTTTCAATATGTACACTTCTTTTTTTATAAAAATTGATCCTGGTATTAGATCAATGTGGTGGATGATACTCCTAATAGGTGGCAATGCACTAGGTAACTCATCCACTACTATATCAACAAAATTTTCTAACAGCTTGTGAATTTCTTCAGGCAGATCATCCATAGAAGTACTTGTAAGGATAACTCTTGGTTTCCTCACCACAAAAAACTTCATCTCCTATTCCTTCTTGTCTTCACTCAGGAGTTCCATCCCACTCATGAGAAGTATACTTGTGTTGGCTTCTCCCTTCACCTTCTTATCCTCTATTGGTAGTAGCATATGTGTCCTACCATTTTTATCCAATGTATAAGTATTTTTCCTCCCATCATGAATGACATCCCTATCAAACTGCCATGGTCTTCCCAACAAAACATGACATACATCCATGGGAATCACATCACACAAAATCTTATCTCTATATCCTCTTATATTAAGTTCAACTAGACATTCTTTAGTTACCATTACCTGGTGTTCTTTTTGAAACCATGAGACTCTATACGAACTTAGATGTGTAATTGTCTCCAGCTCCATCTTTTCCACCATATTTGTGGATACTAAGTTATCAGTTCTCCCACTGTCAATTATCACCTTGCATACTCTGTATTTTGTATTGCAAGCAATTTTGAACAAACTATTCCCCTGCATTGGTTTTTCCACTTCTCACTTTGGCTTCAAGAGAACCTTCTTCATCATCAAGGATCTCCCATCTTCTGTGCCTTCTGCCTCAAAATTCCAATTCTGCGCTTTCTAAATGTGAGCTTCGCCTCCTCCTTGTTTCTTTCTCTCGGGGCATTCCCAAGACATGTGTCATGTTTTTCCATAGGAAAAATACTTCACCTCTCCTCCTCTGCCTCTTACTCTTCCTTGAGGAAAATCATTTCTTCCACCATACTATCTCCCTCGAGAACTTCCTCCTCTTTTGAAGTGACTATGTTGTTTTCCAGTCTCAACATTGGGCTTCTGTGCCTTATCATGGACAATTCCCTTACCTCTGTTTAGACTTCTACCTCGGCTTCGCTAACTCTGCTTCCTGGACAACTTTTCTTCTTCCTTCAGTGCAATCTGATAAGAGTCCTCCACTATTCTTACTGTCATCATGTTGATTTCATCCTGGATTTCATATCTCAGGCCATTTATATACCTGGAAACCTTTTCATCATCTTTCTCTCTCTGTCCAACCATGATGTTCAACTTATAAATTTCCTTTGCGTACTCTTTTACTGTCATTCCTTTCTTTGTCAGGTTTTGCAACTTCCTGAACATATTTATCCGATAGTCCTGGGGTATGAATTTAGCTTTAAACTTGGATACCATTCTATCCCAACTCTTAATATTTTTCTTACCTTTGCTTCTTTTGTCAACCTGCAGTTTATCCCACCATAGTGTTGCATGTCCCTTTAATCTGGTTACAATAGGTTTCACCTTCTTCTCTTCATCAATGTCTTCATAATCAAAGTACTTATCCATTTATCATATCCAATCAAGCAATTCTTAAACATCTAAGTTTCCTTCATACATTAGGATATCTATATTTTATCTAGCTCCCAATTTCACAATAGCTTTCAACAAGCGTTCTTCTGCACCATCCTTTGCTACAACTTCTTCAACTTCCCTCTCTTTGCTTTCTACATGACTGACATCTACAACATCAGGTGATTTCATTTATGCTATATCCATAGCATCTAACCTTGCGTGAAGTTCTTTAATCTCCCTTTCCAGTGCTCAATTTTCTATAGGTGGCTCTGCACGTCTTCTCAACGACATTGTGCTGAAATTTTCCACACACATAGCTTAATAACTTTTTTTGTTGATACCTCTTACCTCCTTCCCTTGCTTCCTACAGAACCTAAAGGCTATAGGCTTTGATACCACTTGACACAGATCCATCCTTATCTCCTAGGAGCTACTTGAACTCCCAGTTAAGGATCTTCAAAACACTAAGCCAAATTGGCTCTTCGGGCATCCAATAGATCCTAGAATAAATTCACATAGGTCCCTTGATGTCACCTTTAGGTTCAAATTACCTGCACAACCATTCTCTGGTTCTTCTGGAAACACCAATTTACAAGTACTAGCTCCTGTGATAGACTCTTCTCTCAATATGACCATGGGATACGACCTCAGGCCAACCCTCTTTGCAACTTCAAGCTTCAACTCTTTTGGATGCAGATTACTCCTTTTTCCCTGAACTCCAAATCAATGAAATCTCCTAGGCTAGATCTATGACCCATACTCCTTTTGCAGCCAACGGCTGAGATTTACTTTGGAGCTTCGACGTTTGGGAGTTTCGAACATTCCAAATCCTTTTTCCAACAAACTAACCTTTACCCGAAGCTATGGATCAAGTGCCACACGTCCTTTTCCAACGGACGGTTCTGATGGAGTTTAACACTTCGGCCTTTGGGACTTTTAGTTCCTTCACCCTTCGTTTTCCCCAAAGTACTCTATCGCCGAAGTGATAGAGATGGCACCACATGTCCACACAATCAACGACCAAGATTTAGCTTCTTACCTTTTGGATCTTCGGACGACTTCCAGTAAACGGCTCCACGTTCCTCCTCCCTCTATTCTCTGAAGTCCACTATCTGTTGACGCATGTCCTCCCAAGATCAATGGTCACAATGGACTTTGCTACTTCGAACTTCGAGAGTTTTGGCTTCACCAACTCCACTGTAATGTCCCCCCTTAGAGTTGGCTAGGAGGTACCGATGAAGTCTCTAAGATTAGAAAGTGAAGGAAAGGAACGAGCACAAGACTTGAAAAAATCTTTGTTACGCAATGCTCATTGGTTCATGTATTTTTTATGTTATGAATATTATTCATAATATCAGTGTAGTAGTATGTTAGACTGATATAGACTGAGATGGCCACCGTAGAATAACTGGAAATCCTGAAGGCCAATTCCTATAATTACTGTCAACAAATTTTATTTTAGATTTTAGATTTCATTTACCATTGATGCCAAGTGGATATTAACTACAGTGTTTATATTAAAAATTCATTGTAATTCCGGACGTTTGTGTTCTCTAATTTGGGAAGGCTTGAACTTCATTGTGAAATCCAAATTTTTATTGTAATGGTATTTTCTCTAAATTTGTATTTTATCTATATTAAAGTAAAATGATTAGAGTTTAGTTGAGATCATTTAGAATTAATCAATGCATTATTATTTGTTAACCAAGGAGTTTGTTTCAATTTTTTCATGAGTTTCTTGTTGAAATTCATTTTAAATCCAAACCATTTCTTATGATGACTTATCTGTTGAAATGAGCACTAGATCCAAAGTTGTGAATTCTTGATTAAGTTAACGATATTTATTTTATGTCAAAAGATAAATCCCCGATGAATTTTTTGTTAAATCAAAATTTACTGTTATCTCTGTTGAATCTTGGTTAATCTGAATATTTTAGTAGGGACGGACCCCTGAATTTTTTTTATGTGAACCTAAATGGGTGGGATCATGTGATTCATGTGCAAGGGTTCCCAAGAGTTTTTATTTACTTGTATTCCAGGGCGTTAAAATCCTTTTTCTAAAACCTAGCTATGCTTATGACCAAAAGAAAGTACCTAGTGCTAATCCAAAGGGGCGCTATTCAGGGATCCAGAACTTCGATGTTCCAGAGGTGTCTTGAACTCAACCCTTATTTACTCCCAGAATACTAATCGGCCGAATCCGGTCTTGAGCTATGTTGACCAGAAATTGTGGGTTAACCCTACCCAACCTTTATTCTCAAATTTTGGTAATCTAATCTAACAGTTGGTCCCCTACACGATTTTTCTACGGTGGATATCCCCTCTCGAGTTTGTAACTCTGGGAGTTTCACCTTTTTAGAATCATCAACGTATTTCCTCTAGAGTGTCAAATTGTCAACCCTCCGAAGGACTCATCCTTGAATATCTAATGGTCCTAGTTGTTCTCTAGATCTACGGATCTTGTTTTCTCCAGAAGTTAGGAACTTCGGGGCCTTCGCAACCTTAACCCTTACCTTAACTTATCTAGAGATCTGAATCTTGTTGAACTCGGAGATCAACGGTCCTTATACCTTGCTCCGATCTATGGCTAGAAATTATTTAGGAGAGTTGAGTCTTAGGAGAACCGTGTTTACTTTGGATTCAAATATCCCGGAGTGACATACTCCAAGAGTGATGTGGCTGTTGATGTCAATGTCAACGTGGCACTGGCTAAGTGGTTGCCTTGTGTCACCTTGATTCATAAATTTTGAACCTAAAGTGCCAACTAGACCTTGACACTTGTCACTATCTAATTGCACAATGCGTTATTACTTACATGATATTCCTTAGGTGGACTAGGATGACGTGGGATCTCATTGTGTTTCCACGTATCTTACTTTGTGGTGTCAGGGCTTCGGCCTCCAGGTATTTTTACATGTTCTGGAATTCTTTTCACTAGAGTGGTCAATGCCGAAGTGGCAGAAATGGAAGAAGGGATGATTTTAAAGGATAAATTTTTCTCATGGGATAATTTTCCATGGTTTTTCCAAAAAAAAAGATTCACTATTCTAAAAATGATTCACCCAAATTCTATAGAATAAAATTATTTTACCTTAAAAATTGCCAAAATATTATACAAACTGTATAGAATCCTTATAAATTTGAATATTTTTACAAAAATATCATCAAACATTTACAGTTGGGGTACGAAGGATTACTAAGATTCGCCAAGGTTTCTACATTTTAAAATAAATTTCCATCCTTAAAATCATCCATGAATGGAAGTGCTTACTCTTTCCTTCCACTCGGATTTCATCCAATGATTGTGATCGGTTCTGGATGAATGGTCTAGATTCATTTCAGGGTTTGGGACTTTACGTTTTTCATTGTTTCCACTACCCTTTTCTCTCGGAGTGAGATTCCTCGAATCTTAAACCTCGAGCATCTTGATTTTATCTAACCATCCACCTTTAACCCGAAAATCTTAACAGATCCAACAACTAGAAAACAATCATTGATATACAATAGATCACTTTTGAGCTTCGGGACTTTGGGGTTCTTCCCTCCTTGTCAACTAGCTCGAATGGCCTCTGTCCTCCCTTTATATGACCGAGAGCTATGACCTCGGCCTAGTTCCTTGAGTGCTAATCGACGGGTTAATTCAATGGTTGTGATTTCATCAATATTGAAGATCGATGGATTGGGGAGGATTGCAGAGCCTCAAATAACAAGATGTTTAAACCCTCTCTCAATTTTCATAATCAAAACTACTTGCTGATAGTGTGACTGATTCCAAATGTTGATATGTTCGTAGGTGACAATCAACAACCCATGTGGATTGCAGAACCCAAACTGGCATAATAGTTAACTTGACCCTCTGATCTTAAAACGACTCCCCTTCATTGATATGACCTTCTTGAGATTCGATAGCCAAGACTTAATCAGATGTTGATCCGATGACCCTTATCTAAAACTTCCATATCTGATGGCTATTGTAGATTTATTCTGGTTCTATGGTCTTGAACCCTCCTTGAACCTTGCATCCATGTCACTCTTGAGCTTTTCCATGATTTTAACTCCAATTCTCTTAGCACATCCCTCCTGCGATTTAGATGTTATTTGTTGAGTGTGTACTTGTGTCTCCCCTGTGTATGTTCACATTGTCTCTCATGAGCTTATACTTCCAAAATTTTTGACCTCTACTCGACTTGAGAGGGTCTCTTGGCACTTTGGGTGTTGTATCTTCTGAACCTTGGGCCTTCAAGGAGCCATCTACACACTCCTGGATTTGACTTTGGAGGTGTTGTGTTGTGTTACTAGAAGAGAAGCTTCAAGTTTCTCACAAAACCTAAACACTTTCTTAGAAATGACTCTCTCTCCCATTTACAACTTATTTCTCCATTGTATCTAAGTGATTAAAATCTGTCATAAATGGTAGATTGTAGGTTAAAAAGATTATGTTTTCTATTTAAGGTTATTGTCTTGGTGTTTCTGGAATGTCTTCCTATCCTTAATGAGTAAGGTGATAAGGTATTGAAATAGTATGCAATGACGTTGATGAAGTAACCATGCTATCATATTTTCTCCATTTACAAAACGGTAGTGAAGAACATTGTTTGTATACTAAAAAAATTGGAATGAAATGAGATTATGGGAATTAGACACTTCCTTGCTCCTCAAAACAATTGCCAATATTGAGACCTTAAATGGTCAAGATCAATCGGACGAATCCTAGACTTGAATGTTGATTATGTGTCTTTGAAGTCCTAACGTTGCAATATAGGTTGGGTGGGTAGTTGTATTTCATTTTATGTGAAGTGACATAATCGTTCATGCTCTAAGTATTATCTAAATCTAGTTTGAAAATGAATTCAGAGAAGGAGAATGTGTTTACTGATATATGTTATTATCATGAATGTGACTACAATTGACTGAAGTATGTTAATGTCATGTTTCACTTATTCTAATGATGTCTTGTCATGTTTCTCTTGTTCTGATGATGCCTATTAATGTTTCAAAATAAAAAATTAGATTGTTTCTCATGTATTTATATGATGTAACAGAGGGGTTGTTACATATGGTATCATAACAGGATCAACCCTACAAAATTGGACCGTTAAACCATCATCTGTGTTAAACTAAATGACTGAATTAAATCGCTAATAAAATTATGAAATTCTCTTGCAGGTAATCATGGTTAAAGGGCACAAGGAAGGTAGACGACACCTCTAATAGAATCCATGCCTGAAATGCCTAACCCCTAGGAAGAGGGACATAATGTTGAGCAAGAGAAGATTGTTGTGGGAGATGTAGTAAGTATGTTGAGATCCTTCCAAAGGATTTCAGAGTCATTGATCAACCTCCTGCATAGAGATGAGGGTAGAGTGTCTGTACCCAATGTGGGTTAGCAACGTTCCCCAGTTGGTAGTGATATCTTACACTAAGAACTCAAGAAGGTGAAATTTCCCGAGTTTTGGGGTACCCCGAATGGCTTAGCCTCCGATGCATGGTTGGATAACATGGAAATGTTCTTCACACATCATGATTACGCATTATTGAGATCAATTTTGTGCTACGAAATTTCCCTTCCCTTCTCTATTTTTGCAACTCCATTTTTTCTTTACTTTTCCCTCTTCTATACTTACCTTAATTCTCGTTTTCTTTTTTCCCTTCTATTCTCCCTTTATAGTTCTTATACTTAGTCGTTTTTCCAAAATGGTAGGTTCGCGAGTTGGAAGACTCACGGATCCTCGTATCCATCCACACTCTCACATCATAAGTCTGAACGACCACCACATTATTTTATACTTAACCATTTTTTGCAGTCGCGGGTTCCTAGGTTGGTAGGTTTCAAGCTTTCATATCCCTTGTTCCGTGAAGTACATTTTGTAACCAAATGATCTGTGATCTACATTTTGTCCATTTGATTTCCCAAGTTCCTAAGTATCTCATTCCTCTTATGATCAATCCAACTGACTGCATTACAACACTTAGCAAATTCTTAACCTTTTGCAACAGCGGGTTCACGGGTTGGCGGGTTCACAAAAGTCCCAAAATGCTATTTGTTTTCATCCGTCCTCACCACCTTCGCGTTCCCCGCCACCTTCGCATTATTCCCAAGATGCATTTAGTATGGTTTAATTATAATAACTCATCATGCAGGTCCCGTAAATATTGTCATTAATAGGTGAAGGGCTAGATGAATTTCCTAATTAAACCACATTAAATCATGATTTGAAGAAGATTATATATTATCTCTCAAGAGCTAATTTCTAATATTATCTAGATCAAAAGAATGCTCTTGTCAACTTATTGCAGTAGCATATCGACAAAATTTCTGTGGATATACTTTGAACATTTTTGGATGAGAGGATATGAATTTTCAGTGGTCTAGAGAATACTCTTATTATTCATCCCCTTATGCTCAGAAGGAAGTAATTTGGACATGTGGAACTGCACGTGCAGGTTGTGTTCCTGAAGTTTTTTACTGGAAGGAATTGGTTTCCTGGTGAGCCAAGAAACACATACCAATCCAGCGGATGATTCCACTCCTAGACCATTCTCCCATCACTCTTTTGCTGCAAGTATTTCGTAAAATGTTGAAACTCTCAGAGCCGACACTCACCTTCAAAGGTGAATATTATAGGTACTTCTTGGAAAAACATGACAATGACATGGATATTATTTGGTTTATGTGATAGCAAATTGTTGTCAGTTTCCTAAATTGTCTATATGCAAGAAGGTGAATTGTGAATTTGGCCTTGTGACTTTTTGGTACCAATGATTATGGAGGCACAAAGCTTCCTTGCATTTTTATGAATTTTTCAATAGCTTTGTCTCTATTCTCAAATATTTTTTGTTTGGACGAGATACCCTAATAATATCTTCTCAATCTAGTAAATTCCTGGATAGAAAGGGGACTTTGGAACAAATGGAGAATTACAATGTCATCAAGATTTTCGGCTTCAAGGAAAATCCTTCCTTTCTACCATGCCATATACTAGAAAAAATGTTTTTTACATAACTTGCAAGGAAATTTAACTTTTGGTTGCATTGTTTTCATGAAAAATGAAAAAAACAATTTGTTCCTTTGCCTTGTAAAGTTGGGGATTTTGCGTTTAGAAGTATGAAAAAAATTGATGAATTTGAAAACCACTTTCACAACTTGAACCTCAAGTATGTTGAAAAGATCAAAGGGTTTGACCCTAATGGAATATTTGTAGACCATATGTTAGCAGTGGGTTTTAGAAATTCATTTATCCACTCTTCTAGGAGAAGAAGAATATAATCACCTGGGAAACCCTACTCACACTCTTAGCGACTTAGAGACAGTACTCAGTACAAATGAATTGTACAAATAGAGAGGAGAAGGTCCCAGTTAGAAGAGTGCCCAGTCCCCAACTGTCAATCCTAAGACTACAACACCTCGAAGCAGTGCTCCAGTGGCTCACCCATCTAAGAAGGTAACCAACATTAGTTCAGGTGGAGGAGGAGATAAGAACCCCCCTCCAAGAATAATCGAAATCTCACATAAAATTCCTCTGATGAATAAGAAGAAGAATATTGTACAAGAGGAAGAATAACATCGTGTCACAAGTGACATCAATATTTTTTCCCTCAAAGATATGGAACTTGAGGCTGACATTGAGAAGATATTTCCTAACATTGATTAGCCAAGAGGAACGGCCCACCAAAATCAGTCGTTGGAAATTTTTGAAAATGAGATATTTGATGAAGAAGAATTATTTGTTTTTCAGAGCGCTATATTTTACAACAAGTCTAAAAAATTAATTATTGAGAAGAGTGATGTGAAGAATAAAAAGGGGAAATATCGCTCAGAATTTAACCTAAGAAATATGCAACCTTCCCAAATATCCAGCATTCATAAAGCAACTAGCGATGAATTCGACTATTCCATTGGTGGTCTCGAAGAAGAAAATATAAAGTTAAAGGAAAGGATTAAGGAACTTGAAGAGCCTTTTATGCCTCTTCCACTGCTTGCAATCCCTTTAAATATTGTCTGACCCACCATGCCTACAGTCAAAATAAAAGGATCCTCAATCTTACTCACATTATCCAGGAGCTATGTGGAAAATAATATCAAGAAAAGAATGACACTGATTACAAAAGATTGGGAAATTTCAAAAAGAATGATTTCTTTTGGCTCAAGGGCACATGCCTTTCTTGAATATCTACAGGCCGACCTAAAAAATGAAGAAGTTTTCTATGTTGATTTCGTGGTACCCTTTGGTATTAAAGTTTCCAATATGACAGAGTTAAAGAGAATAGAGGAGGACCTTGCCTTTCGAATTCGGATCAAGCAGTTAAATTCCTTCTGGAAAGAGAAAATAAAGAACTTGAACAACATCGTTCAGGCATGCAACCAAGACATAACAAGGAGAGAAGATATATTCAAAATACTCACGGAGGTGGACTTAGCCGGATTCACTGATGAGGTCCAAGATCCCAAGTTGATCCTCAACTCATTGCTCCTAACAAAAAAACAGTTCGATGAGAAAGTTGAGAATGCCATAGATAATTGGCTAGTAGATTATTCCATAAAAAAATCAGAATATTGAGGAAATATTACATGGAATTTCCATTGATATCTATGAATTGGAGGGTAAGTTGTTCAATATTAAAATCTAACATGAAATCAAGGTGGCACCTATGAAAAGTTACATCGAAGAATGGTTCAAGAAGTCTATCGAAAAACTGACAAATGAAGGGAAAGAAGCAGTTGAGACGGTTCCTGTAACCGTCAATGAAAATGATAACAGGACATTAGCGAGAAAATGAACTCAAGAGAGACCATCATAGTAATTTTATGCTAATCACATATTTATTTTCGTTATCAAGTCTTTCATCTCGTTACTCCACCTCTTTCACTAGAAAGGTTTAACCGAAGACTGATAACTCTTTTTTTCTTCTTACCAGGTCTTGATGATTCTTCTACCGCCCACCATCTTCTGTATAAAAAGATTATTTCTTGTATTTATTTGCTTTATGGTACACTAGAACCCCCATATCGGTCTTTAATACAAACACATTTATAATTTCAAGAATATGTAATAGACTATATATTTTTTGGAAATTCCAAGAGAACTATTTCGGGAACAATCTCGACTATTCTTTGTAACCCTATTTTCAGAATATAAAGTATTTGAGGTTGATCTATTGTTATATTTATTTGAGCTTCCCATGTGTCCACTCTGTTAAAATTCTATTATGCATTCAAACCATCTTCTTTTTTTATCTTATGTGATTAGAAATCATTATCCCAAACTATGATGGATATGAGGAAATTTTGCTTATTTACTTTAAATGTGTGATTCTTGATCCTTTCTCGAAAAATTTTTGGAAAAAGAAAAAAAAAAACATTTTCTTTTTACCTTAATGTAATATTTATTTTTCTTTGAAATTACTATAGCAGACTTCAGTCAAGTCCCACATTTTGAAATATTTTAAAAATCTAAATAAAATCTAAAGACGAGTACCACCTCTATAAAATTGTAGAGGGATTTACATCCTCGTAAGGTTGTCATTTTGTTCCTAACGAATTCAAGAGTCAACATTTTTGGAAACCATACTATGGACATGAACCGAAAATTCAAAACCTAGCCCAATGTTTGTGAAAGACTATACCACTTTACTATTCATTATGGTTGGTTGTCATTGATATCAACCCTTGAAGATAGCCCCATAGCACAAGGTTTGGGTAATGGACCCAAGATTGTTTGATGTAAAGATGACTCATTATTGTATTTTCATGGTTGATAAGAAGTAAAAATGGATGAAATCCAAAGTGGTCCCCTTATGGTGAAATCCCTCTCGAGAAGACACTTTGTGGAGTGAGACAACCCATGCTTATTTGAGGAATAGTGAGATGAAGGACAATGAATTTGTCAGTGAAACTATCCTAGATGGATATTTTTTGTCATGTTGTTTCTGGTGGTATGCGTAATGTCACATAACTCCTCATGATTAGAGAGTTATGACCATATGAAGTTGGAGAACCCTCATGAGTATTATAGAAGCCCCCAAGAGTCAAAGTGCTTTGCAAAAAGAAATTATTTTAAATGAAGAATCCCTAAAATAAGGAAAGTGTAAGGCTACATAAAGATATAAATAAGAGACAAAGTTCACCCATAAAACACACTTGTACATATTGTATATCTATTTTCTTGTGTAAATATTCTTGTAAATACTTGTGGATACATCTAAAGTGGCGAACGTCTGAGGTAGCATAAAGGGTTGAAAATGAAATTCTCGGATTTATAGAAAACCCTATTTTCTAGTGCGTACATGGGTTTTTTGTGTATAGGGTGCATATACGCGAGATATCTATGTATAGGGTTCATACAATACATCAGATCCATGCGGTTTGTTTGTGTATAGGGTGCGTATACATGGGCTGTCTATGTATAGGGAGCATACATGTTGATAAAGTCATGGAAACTTGAGAAGATGAAGATGCAAAGGTTCTAGATTCTGAGATCAAGCTCCCAGGAAGGTCTAAAGTGCTCGGATACATCAGATCCATCCATTGGTTCAAAATGTATGTCTTATTTCTATGAATAGTTGGATTTTGATGTATTCATGAGGAATGACAATGAAGATTTGAGGATTCTCTCTAGAAACATTAGTGGCTACATGTGATGTTCTTCATAAGTTAGATATACAAAATTAAAATGATGGTATGTTCATCATTGATACTTCTTCTGAGGCACATATTGTATTTATTGGCATATGGATAAGGTTTTTTATGGTACATGGTTGAGAGCTTGTATTTGTGTAGTAGTTCATGTATTGAGAGACTGAATATCAGGAATGGGTTTATGACCAAGATCATGTGAGGGATATTATAATTGTTCATGATTACACATACCTATATGAAACATGACTCTAGAGAGACATACTTGCCTTCAGTAAAGGCTATATATGAGGATGCATGCACAGGGTACAATTATAGTATGGATACAATGATAGGTTACAAATCTATGTGAAAGAAGTTATAGAAGGTTAGAAGTTTTCAAGAAAAGGAAACCCTAGTTTTCAGAAGGCATACACAGGCTGCATAACAGTTTGGTAGCGTACATACATGGGTTGTATAACAGATAGGGAGTGTACATATGCGGGATACAACACTATAGGTCATGTATATGTTGTAATTTTTGTAGATACATGTTCAGTTCATGTACAGATTGATCACTGGGAAGTTGTAAAGATTGGATACAGGTTAGTGGTACAAGTTGTTATAGTTGTACAACAATATATCTCATAGTGACATATTGACAATGGTTCCATAATTCTACTTATACTTTAGGGAGGTTGGATGGGGAAAGGACAGGTGGTTGTAGCCACCTTACAATTGTAGCCAGAGAACTTAGGGGGTTGTAGCCTCCTTCTGGTTGTAGCCAAAGAATTGGGGANTTGGAGCTTCCCTCAAGTTGTAGCCTGAGAAACTAGGGGGTTGGAGCCTCCTTCCAGTTGCATCTCGAAGAAAAAGGAAGTTGGTGCTTCCAATGAATGTAATTCTTCAAGACATATAGGAAAAATCATTATGTGGTTTTCTCCCGATTTGGGTTTCCATGTAAAACACTAGTGTACTGTGTATGTGTGTGATTGTTATTTTCTTATTGCTCATTATTGGATAATAATTCTACATTGATATAACACTTGGATTATTTGGAGAAAAAGGATTATTATTACGTTATTACTGATTCACCCTCCCTCTCAGTAATCCAACAATTGGTATCAGATCAAGTTCCTTCAGAAATCATTTTAACCATTGAAAGGTAGATCATGGAGAGTACCAACGCATATAAAAATGGAATAACACACTTTGATGGAAACAATTATGCTTTTTGGAGCATAAGGATGAAGACATATATACAGGCACAAGGGTTTGAAATTTGGCAATCAATTGTAGATGGATACATAGTACCAACAATTCCACCAACAAATGACAAAGCAATGAAACTTGTTCAGAATAATTCCAAAGATACAAATGCACTTTTGAATGCTCTCAGTGAAACATAATTCACCAAAGTTTCACATTATAAATCTGCTAAAGATATTTGGGACAAGCTTTGAAATATTTATGAAGGAGATACAAAAGTCAAAAAAGAAAAACTTCAAACTTACAGAGGTCAGTTCGAACAACTAAAAATGAAGAAAGATGAGAATATTTCATCCTACTTCTTAAGAGTTGACAAAATAGTGAATGAAATCATAAGATTGGGAGAAGAAATTGAAGAATCTATAATTGTTCAAAAGGTACTAAGATCTCTTCCTATTAGATTCAACCCTAAAATATCATCACTAGAAGAAAGATCGGATATGATCTCAATAATCATGGACAGACTGCATGGAATCCTCACAGCATATGAAATTAGAACTGAATAGGAAAATCCATATGTAAAAGAAGCAGCCTTCAAAGAATCCAAAAGATCAAATAAAAATGAAAAGGAACAAGAAGAATATAGCAGCAACAATGACGTCCCAGAAGATGATGAAGAAGTGGCCAACTTCGTCAAAATACTGAACAAGGGAACCAATGGTAGGTATAGAGGTAAGCTTACGTTAATTTGTTTTAATTGTGATGGTATTGGTCATTTTGCTAACAAATTTTCTCATAATAAAAAGAGAAATGATGAAGGTTACTCAAAAGGAAAACACACATATAAAGGAAAAATAACTACAAAGAAATATTTCAAGAAAAACTTATGCATCAAATAAGACATCTCATCATTATATGAAGATGAAATCAATGACAGTGAGACAAGAAGAGTTATATTCATGGAAATAAAAGATTCTGACAAATAAGACTCCGAAGAAGAACATGAAGAAGCTGAAGAAGGATATGAAGAAGCCGAAGATGAAATTGAAGAGGCAGAAGTTGACTATCGAGAAGAATTAATGTGTGCCATAGAAGTTATCAGAAGAGAAAAGAAGAAAAACAAGAAACTACAAGTAGAACTAGACAAGAAAAATGACACTCGAGAACTAGAACAAATGATCACAAGATTGAAGGTTCAAATAGAACAAGATAAAAGAATTGAAGAGTCACTCAAAGAACAACTAGAAGAAAAGAACAAGATCATTGGGAACTTGGAAGCAGAGATTGTCACATTAAGAAAGGATATTCAAAAGAAAAATATGCAGAAAAGATCAAAAGTTATGGATGACATCATCAACAGTAAAAAATCTCATCTTGACAAGTATGGACTTGGATACAATCAGACAGAAAAGGGATCAAGCTCCAAAACAATAGAGCAAGAAACAAATCCAAAAAT
Source organism: Picea mariana (assembly GCA_032191745.1). NCBI lineage: Eukaryota > Viridiplantae > Streptophyta > Pinopsida > Pinales > Pinaceae > Picea > Picea mariana. The sequence goes on along the minus strand of JASDQU010310059.1, from coordinate 20,770 downwards.
TTATGCAGAAACAATCAAAGGGGATAGGATGATATACAAGAAATATTACAGGGACACTCCTCCACCGAGAAGATTTAGATTTTAGAATCAACAACAGACAGATAGGCCTCAAGAAGAGGAATGATACATAAGAGCACCTTCTTTCAAGATATCTTCAACTCCCAGGTATCAAACTATATTTTTTGGTTTATTTTATGCATGTAATAATTTTGGACATAAAGTTGTGAATTGCAGAGCTAACAACAGGAACAATAACAACTTTGAGAGTCATAGAAAAAGGGGTTACTCAAGAAGACCTAGTGAAACACAAAGAAGAAGTTACAATAGTTTTGAATCGTTGAGCACTGAAGTGGAATGTTACAAATGTAACAATTTTGGACATGTGGCCAAATATTGCAGAATGAAATTACCTCCTAAAGAGCCTTAACAGAATAATGACAGTCACAAACAAGAACCTGAAAAAACGACATGGATAAGAAAGCAAGATCAATATAGCAATGAAGAATGCACAGTCTCTCTACAAGCCAAGCAGAAGAAACACGGTTGGTATGTTGACAGTGGGTGTTCAAAACACGATAGGTGATAGAGAGAAATTTCTTACATTGCGAAAGGAAAGAAATGGATCAGTCTCCTTCAGAAATGATAATTCAGCCAAAATCATTGGAGAAGGCACATTATGAAATGGGAACAAGAATAAAAAGGTAAAAAATGTTCTACTGGTAGAAGATATGAAACATAATCTTCTAAGTGTGATTCAAATGTGTGGCCAAGGTAGCAAAGTTACTTTTGATTCACAAAAGTGTGAGATAAAAAGAGAAGGTTCAGGGAAATTGGTTGGTAGAGCTGCAAGAACTTCAAACAACATATATGTGTTAAGTGAAATTGGAAATGAAAAGTGTTTTCTATGAAAGGAAGATTTTTGTTGGTTATGGCATAGAAGAATGGGTCACATGCATTTTTATAACCTTTTCAAAGTCAACAAAAGAGAAGCAGTCATAGAAATGCCCTAGATC